>BMAO01022647.1:0-178574 GCA_019973975.1 Trichonephila clavata
TTCATGATGTCTTATAATATATACTGTTTATATACATATATATATATATATGTAACTCTTGCTTCTTGATAAAAAAAAGACAGAACTGCTCTCTAATTTGTATTTTCTAATAATCTCTAAAATTGAAGTAGAATGATTTTTGCACTCTGGTAACCCATAACCAAATATATTTCCTCAAAACAAATTTTCGGTGGATCTCTATTCGTTAAATAAACATGGAAGAGCCAAATTTCAAGTCTAAAACTAATAGAGCAAAAACGAAATTTTTACAATCAATACCCCGTAATCCTGTTAAGAGTCGTTCGCCAAAATAACCGTTCTTGGTGGATTTCAATTCAACAAAGAAAATGAAAACCAAATTTCATTATTATAGTCCTTGTAGTTCAAGCAAAGGAATTTTTTTGTCAGTATGCCCCAGTAACCCCTGTCCCCCCAGGAGTTGATTTCTGTGAAATACATTCTTAGTGCATCCCTATTCAACAAAAGAAACATGCTTAACAAATTTCAAATATGTGATTCTAACAATTCAAAAACAGGAATTGTTTTCTATACCTCCTTTCTATAACTCTCAACCCTCCTTAGGGATCGATTTTCGTTTTACTCTTTGTTAGAAGAATTCTATTCCATGAAAAGAACATTCCTACCAATTTTCAAGCATGTAGATCTAATAGTTTAAAAATGGAAATATTTATCTATTGCTCCCCTTATAATCCCCGAAATGAAACTTGAGGGTTGATTTTCGCGAAACAAATTTTGTAGCGGTTCTCTACTTTATTGAAGGAATCTTCTTACCATATTTTTCTTACCAAATTTTCTTTTTTTTAATTTATAATGGGCTGGGATTGGTGTATTACCATTTGCAGACCTAGTTCATGCCCGGAAGCTAGTATTTCTTTTTTAGTGCGGCCCCCTACAGGCGGATGCCAAACTCCGCTTGTAATTTTGACGCCCAGTTTCCTCCCTAGAGGGAAGCATCTGAGCTCTGACGATGCGAACTTGTAAAAGGATTTAATTTTGCCGAGAGCACTCAGGCCAACAGACACTCTAGGGATCTTTTACATACCTTATAATCAGACGACATTTGGCCGCTGTCGATTTTCTGCATCATGAAAAACCACCGACTTTGGCCGGGGTTGAATCAGCAACCTTGGGGGTGCAGAAGGCCAGCGACAAACGAGCCACGCCACCCAGCGTCAAAATTAATGTACTTCCCTAGAAAAAAATCTGATAATTTTTTTAAAAAAAAGCTTCATTTAAAATTTAAGAGATCTAAATCATCATAAACCAAGAAAGTGCCAAAAAGTGAACCACTTTTTTCATTATAAATAACCAAATCATAGAAAGCCACAGGACTGTATTCCAGGAAACAATTATTCATAAATATATGTATAATGAACTGAACAACACTATGCAAGAAAATAATAAAATAATATATAAAATTAAAATGAATTTTTATATAAAAAATAAAATGTATTTATGCATGCAAAAGGAATAATAGAGTGAGAGATATGCTTACGTCTCACTATAAAGCAACACAATGGATATTGGAGAAGGACCTCATTATTTTGAGCCTCGGTTAAGTGACGAGGACGACACCTGATCTAACTCCTTTCAAAAACGACATCTCACCTGGAGAACTTTGAGTCTCGATATATTCAAGGTGCATGAACCCCTCTACACGGAGGGTCTTTAGTAGTACTAGGGTTCGAACCCGCAACACACCGGCCACGAGTAAACCTACAGATTATCATGGCCTTCAAAAGAGTGATAGAAGTCATAGTACTATCTCAATGGTGAATCCAGAATTTTGGTTAAGGACGGAGGTGAAGTCATAAAAATTTATTATCTATTAAATATCTTCAAATTTTACTAAAATTCAGGGATTCTAAATTCATACACTAAGGGCTTCAGCAAATTGAGGGGGAAATATCCACACGATATCTCAAAGACCTTAGGATTATGATATAAACATAGTAAATAGAATTTTTTCTTCTTGAAATCCTAAGCACGTGTTTATCTTTTTTAATGAAACACTAGATGAACAATTTTACGGAACAAAGACCGAACACTGCACAAACTTTGGATCGATCGGTATGTCAGTGAGAACTTAATTAAAATTCACATGTTGTGATTAGCCTTCTTTTTCTTAAAGCAAGTTACTAGATTTCACCAGCACTAGAATACTTTCAATAATTCAATAAAAACATAAATAAACAACTTTTCAAAAAATGTTTTCAAATGCAGCATTGTACAAGTACGAGAATATACTTCAAAATAGTTAACATTTTCCAGTCTGTTAAGCCAGAAAGAAAAATTACAACCAAGTAAAGGAGACAAGAAACAAGCAAATGCAGTGATATAAAGGAAATAAAGAATTATGTTTTAGCTCTGGAGGGGGAGGGATGGTGATTGTAGCCCCCTCCACTCCCTGAATTCGTTAAATCTGGAAATGTTAAACATTATTTACAGGTTGTGACGGCGATTTATGTTTTTTCTGGATTGAAAATAATGAACAAAATCTCGGGGTTAATAGTAAATAAAAAAATTAATAAACTAAAAATATATCACCATTACAAAATTATGGGTTTTCAAAATAATAGACTTTTTAAGACAAATACAATTAAACATTTAGAGAAACAACTTATAGTAAAATTTAATTAAATACCGTCCGGATTGAACGGTGAGGTAGGAGATTCGATTGATTGGGATTTGGTCTCTCTCTGATGTTACAAACAGTGGGCTAACAGTTCACAATGCCAATATTCATGTGTCCATAGCGTGACGGTATCTATATTCCCTTCTAGGAAATATAGCGTGCGTTACAAGGGGGGTATAATTTATTAATTACTCATGGAAGATAATTCTATCTACATAATTATTATCTTCTACAAATGATAGTATGACAAACCACTTGCATATGATCAATACAGATAGAACCCTAATTTATTTATTTAATTTTAATAAATCGAAAGAATTTAATTGTTATAGTATGTAAAATCAAAACGGAAAATTAATCAATAATTATACACAAATACTAAATCCTCGAATTTTTTTTTTTTTGTATGAAAGCGTAGACAATTTAAATTATGACGCCTTTTCAATTTTTTTTTTAATGTGTCCAAGAATTTCGAATTTCGAGAAGTGAGAGTAATGATTTTGATTAAGGCCGACTATCGTTTGGGTTTGTATAATTTACTGGTCAACACAAGAGGAAAAACCAATAATTTGTCTTACAACAAGTCTTTAGGGTATTTTCTCTTTTTGTTTGTACTATCTGGAAGTCATACGGAGAAAAAATTAATGAAGTTTTAATGACGGTATTTTAAGTATTTGAGAACATTAACATATTTTTTTTCTCATTTTATTTTGATATTAAAAAAAGAAGAGAATATCTCTAAAGAAATAAAACTTTCTATATTTTGTAAATTTTTTAGGATCAGAGAGAAATCCAATTATTAGTTTACTTATTTAATATGCATGTCACAAAATACTCATTAAACCAAGTATTTTTTTAAACTTATTTATATACTTGTGTGAATGAGGTACAAAGAATCATTTACAAACATTCAAAATGAAACAAAAATCCAAATAAAAGACACATATAAAGATTTGCAGAATCAATAAATTTTGTAAAGAAGTCCCGGTAACAAAATCAGATATAAAAAAAAATGCTCAAAGCGGTTAATTTTTTAATACAAAAAGAAGCCCATATATCTTGCGAACATTTTACAAATAAAATTCTTAAAAACGCAATTTACGATTTCGGTAGTTAAAAGTTATTACCTCATAAAATCTGCAAAAAAAAAAATTATTTGAAGTTATTTTTGAAGAAACCGAACTCTACTTTTATTATGCGCCAGTTAAATATAATATGTTCATTATAACTACAAATGTGATATTAATGTTTACAAGCGGCAGAAAAGTATCAAAAGTGTTTTTATTGTTCATATTTTGTTAATGGTCTTTTAAAGGAGTGAAACACAACAGCTTTAAAAAAAATTCTTAATTGTTTTTTCAGACGCAGTTAAAGCTTCGCGATATTAAGTTGCTGATTGATTTCGATTTTTTTCCGGTATCCATAAAAAGAAACGTTTTATTTACAACATTAAAGCCCCAATCGTTATATAATTTGAAGATCTTACATTTAGTATATATTGCTCATATCCTCATCAATAAAAAACAATTCAAAGACGTAAGTTCTTTATTGTCTTGCTCTTGCTCATGCAAGAGCATGCTCATGCAAGCTCTTACTCAGGGTTAACCTAAGAAGGAACTTTTTATTTTATTTTCCCCTTTTTCTATATACCAGAAAACATCTTTTCCATGTAAGAAGGATTTGAAATTCTGAAAAATTATTTATGTTACATTAAGTGTATATGTGTGCTATTATTTATTAAGTGTATACATATGTAATTATAAAATAGGAATGTAACAAAATAAGAAGTAAAGAATGTTAATTACTTAAATTATTCTGTAGCAAGACGTAAGTCAGCGTTTCTCAAACTGTGGGGCGTAAAAATCCTTCGTAGGGGGCGCGAACATATCGATAAGTGGAAGTGAAAGATTATTTAAAAAATTATTAATTTAGTGAAAGGATACAAAACAAAGTATATTCTCAACTATTAAAAGTAACATGTGAATAATCCTATTACTTATATATATATATATATGTAAAGGTTACTTAAAAGATTTATTACTTAAAAGTAATAAACACGAAATTTAATACTTATATTGATAACTTCTGTGGTTTATAATTAAGGCTTTAGCGTTAAAGTACATTATTGTTGCATTCAATAAATACATTGTCGTGATATGGGAGGGGGGAGGGAGGAAAATTATGATTAAAAATTGGTTCGCCAATATTGAAAGTTTCAGAAGCACTGAATAAAGTAACTGAATATTTGAATTTTTATAGAAACAAAATACTTTCACACACGGTGTCTCAAAAATTGTTATCTTAAAGACGTTGCCTTTAAAATAAAAAAAAAATAAAATTTCTTAATTTAAGATACTTTTCCCCTCCCCCTACATAATCTTGAAACTTATTTTTAATACACAATTAAAATTTCAGTTTTACTGCAATTTTAAGTATTTTTACCGCTGTATTAATTCATAGCAAGAATTAGATAAAAATCGTTTCAGCATTTTCAGTATTTGATGGAGAGTGGGGAGGGGGGGATAAAAAGAAAGTAAACATTCGCCTTTAAAGTATCTTTCAGGTGGCAGGAGTACAACTTTTATTCGACCTTCGAAAATTGAACTCTAATTTCCTTGACTCTGTACAAGCTCTTTTATACCTGAAATTTAAAGGTCCTAACAAGTTACTGATTTCGTAGAGATAGAGAGAGAGAGAGAGAGGAGTAGGGTGTTCGAATATTTGACCTAGTAACTCAATGTATTTTTAAGAATATGACGTCATGACTACCTGAGCCAAGAGGAAGAGACCTGCATTTAGAATTCAGCGTCAAAGACAATGGAAGTTAAAATGCGAGCCAGAAATTGAACTTTGACTTAAATTCTAACATTTTTTTTTAAAAGAGAGGTTAAAGTAAATTTTCTCTGAGAGCTGTTACCAGTTGAAAATCTTAAAGAACGTTTTGAAATACAAACATTCGAAAATTATAAAATAAATGCAGAAACCATCTAAGCTGAAAATTCATTGCACTGTCGTCATGGCAACACGTTAAAATAATTAAAATCGTCTGCAATTCTAAAAATAAATTAAAACGTTCAACTATAAATGCTATTATCTTGCTATATATTTTATTATATGTTGCTCGCAAATTATGTACGCGTGCATATATAAATCGCTGTCATATTGTGCTCCTCTAGTAAGAATTGCTATATTTTTTTTATTGTTTCTCTTCCCCTTTTTGTCCCACGATTAAAAATAGTTAATGGAAAATTAATTAAAAAATTCTGTCAAAAAGAATTAATATTTGAAATTATTTTATCGAACTCGCGATAGGAAATTAAATAAGTGTCACTGTGCGCGAGCACTAAAAAAAATTTATTTTTTGTGTTTAATATAGAGTCAGTTATCAAATCCTTAATTCAAGGAATGATTTCGTTATTTAAAGCTTAATATATTTTGAATTTTCGAATTAAATTTGGGGAAACCTGAATCTGTTGCAAATATGAAATGTATCAATGTCAGAAATGTGTGTAGAAATAATTTTAGATATTTAATAGTCTGTTGCAAGTATGACATTACCAGAAATGTAGAATAGTTTTAAATATTAAGTCTGTTGCAAACATGACATTACCAGAAAAGTAGAAATAGTTCTAAATATTTAATTAGAGAGAGCGAGAACATAATTCTATACATATACTATATACAATCTACATTTTATATTATTTTTATACATTGTAAACACATTGCTGTATATTCTTATGTAAAGCGATTTCTATAATTCTTGACATTATTAGAGTTTAACCTCTTTGGTAGCGAGAGTTAATCGTACATATTATTTTACCATGTTTTTATTAACTCGTTTTCTTGTCTGTCCGGGTGGGATTTTGTAATTGATTTTAAACTCACTTCCCGATAAGCTAGAGACTTGACATTTGGACCATAGCTTAGAAGTGAATGACAATGCATGAAAACGTGAAAAAAAGAGTTCTAGTCTCGAACACGGGCCCCCGAAGAGGTGGGTCCCGATTTCGACAGGAGCTCAGTAACTCCGGATCTTACATGAATTTACACGAACAAAGACAAACTGTCGATAGCCCGGGTTGAGTTGCGTCTACGTAATCAATTTCGTGGCTTTGGGTCAAAGAGGGGCCCCCAGGTTACCATGTTTTTATTAACTTGCTTTCTTGTATGTCTGTCCGGGTGGAATTTTGTAATTGATTTTAAACTAACTTCTCGGGAGCTAGAGACTTGAAATTTGGACTATAGATCAGAAGTGAATGACAATGCAGGTTTGTTTTAATGACAATTGTTTTATTAAGAACAGTATTAAAATAAATTGCTTTAAAAATAATTTAAAGTCAACGGGATGGATATGGAATTTTGTTGCATAAAGCGATTTTATCAGTCACAAAAAAGTAAGCATATGTATTTCTCTACATATTATAAATACTTAATATATGTTATGTTACATTTTTCTTAAATACTAGTGAAATATTTGTTTTGAGACACCATTCAGTCATTAACATGAATTCATTTTCTGGATTTTATAATACGAATAAAAGATTGTTTATGTTAAAGCGATGTAATATACTTTCTGGATCCCATGGTGATAAATAACATACTTTTACGCAAAATATTAGCAACACACTTATTTTCTATAAAATTACAATGTTGGAAACTACATATCTATACAAGTGTTATTTAGAACTCATTCACATAAACTTAAAGGTTGTGGGATATATAAAAACATTTTTTTAGAAACGTATGGGCATATTGGTATATTAAATATCAAGAATAAGAAAACAATAAATTGTTGTTTACAGCATAATGATAACTGTTTTCCAACATAGTAATTGACAATAGCTTAATTATCAAATTTTTATTATTTCTCTTGGGGCATTCACTTGTGAAAATGCATTTAAATATAGAATGAAAATATTTTAACACGAAATTGTGTAATCGTCTTTAAGGATATTGCAAAAAAAAAAAAAAAAAAAAAAAAAAAAAAAAAAAAACAACATCAGCAACATACATTTAAAAAAGTTAAGTTTATTAGAATACATTTTATTTATATATGTATGTTTTTTATGTATATATGTATGCATTTAATAAAAATTAACGGAACAAAAACATTCTCTAAAACTTAATGCAATTTAAAACAAAATTTTCAAGTTCTTGAAAAACAAAACAATTTTTTAGTTTTTGGAAAATAATCTGAAATTTTTCTTTGCATTTTTTTAGCATCCCATTGTCAACAAATTGTTCGATGTAAGCCATTTTATTGTTCATTTCATCATTCGAGCGAGCGTCTAAATAATAGAGCATATTTTTCATCATGTTCCTCGTTTCGGGAACCGGAGCTGCATTATTCATTTCTTTTTTATAGTCGGAGTCTGCCTCAATAATATTTTTTGAGATTTGAACAAACTCCAAAATGTCTCTATTTTAATGGAGGGTGTGCACATTATCATCATGTACTGCAACGAGTTCTTCCGATGTGCAGTAGGATAGTTCAATAATACGGAAATTTTCTCAAACATTTCTTTAAGTGGTTGATGTTTTCCGTATTTTGTTCATTCCCAGAAGGAAAATCTATTCGTCTTAAGCGATTTTCATTTCGTGGTAAGAAAAAAAGTGCATAAAAATACGTAGCAGTTTGGTAGAATGGTTGCATTATTTCGTGGCAACTGATATTTGTCTTGAGCGTTTTCGCGGTAAACCATTTCACTATATTAGAACCTCATAGATGGAACCTCATGCTATTGTAGCGGTAAATATTTCTGAGAAATGCTCGACAATTATGAAGTTGAACACCGATCAATTTGTCAACAGTATGAAATACGTATTACTATTGGTAGATGCGCTTTTGAGCATTGATTGATTGTGATGCATGCAGTTGATGCTATTATTCCTTTAAAAAGTATTATTTCAATTTAATAACAATCAAAGTATTTCTCAAGCTCAACAGCCCATGAGGGCCAAGGCCTACTGTGCCCATCTCAGTATAAGTGACCATTGGGCGCTGGGGTGCATGAGCAGATGTTCCGATCCGGTGGTCAGCCTGAAGCGAAACCCCCAGTGTTTGGCCCCCAAGTAAGCTTGGTTCTCATTTTATCGACCCACTGATGGGATGAAAGGCTGAGTCAACCTTGCCCAGCCCGGGGTTTGAACCTCGGACCTGTGGTGTGGAAGCGCGATGCACTAACCATTCAGCCACTGGGCTTCCAAAGTATTTCTATTCTATAAAAATAATCTAAATACTTGTAATCAATTGTTGCTTTGCTCAAAGTTTCTGAAACTGATATTGCATCATTGGTCTATCGTAAGTCTATATGCCAAAGATTATATAGATAAGATATTTGCTGTGATGACTCGATTTGTTTAAATTAAGAGACATATTACTCACAATGAATGTCTAACATAAAAATTTTAACCAATTTATTCTATCTTTGAATAATCAGTACCAAAATAAATTGAATATTTAGAAGAGTTGAACTAAACTTGTCTCTAACTAATAAGCATTATGCACCGCTGGCCAAATAAAATGCTACATCTTGAAGGAAGCAAACGAACCATAAAAATTACGTCATATGCTGGCGGCGATAAAATATGCTAATCATTAGCGCAGAAGCACATCACGGATGATCATAACAACACCCGCAAGCGCAATATAAGAGAAGAACTGATTGACTATTTGAAGTACGGCAATTGTTTTTTCGTGCGTTTTTTTAGCATAAACTGTTTACCTACGCGTTGTGGAAGACATCGAGGGTCTTTTGACTAAGTTTCTGAATTCGATCGATGATGAATAATAGCTTATAGGGATTGCGGATTATCCTTTGGTCAACGTGTTGGACGAAACCAAGCAACTGTGATGCGGATATGTCATCGCTGGATGCAGGAGGAAACGACGAAGTAGACCACAACCACCTCTTTGCATCACTACCCGTGTTGACAGGCAGATTGGGCGCATGGAAGTGATGAATTGTGCGGCAACATCACGAATCAAAGCACAACAGATTCAGTTTGTTACGCATCATTCGGTGTCCGCTCGCACCATTCGACTCTGGTAGCAGCAGAGTGGAATGTTCGTAAGGCATCCATTGCTTCGTTTACATTTGACTGGAAACCACAGCCGTTTGCTCTGCCAATGTGATGCGATGAATGGCGGATATAGACAACGGAATGGGATGACATTGTGTTTGCTGGCGAATTCTTCTGCCTGCAACATCACGATGGGCGGATTCGAGTTTGGAGACAACGTGGTGAGAGGCTGCTGAGCTGTTGCGTTATGCATGGTCACACTGGTCCTGCACCCGGTATCATGGTTTGGAGTGGTATTGGATTTCACTGCCGCACTCCTCTAGTACGCATTGCCGGTACATTGAACAACAGCGCTACATTTATGAGGTGTTTGAGCCCGTGATCCTCTCATATTTTCAGCTCTTGCCATCAGCCATATTCCAACAGGATAATGCGTGACCAAACGAAAAACACAATGTACAAAAGAGTTCTTCTTTATCCATCAGATTAAATTGCCTCCTTGGCCTGATTGTTCTGCCGATCTATCGCTAATCGAAAACGAGGGGGCCATGCTTGCTCAACGACTGGCCCGTACTACACCATCTGCTGCTACACCAGATCAACCTTAGCAATATGTGGTAGCCGCATGAACTGTGTACCCCAAGGATACATCCAAAGCCTCTTTGATTCTATGCCGAGGTGTGAGACAGCTGTTATAGCCAACAATGGAGGCTCCATCTAACTACTGATTTTGTCAACATCCACACTTCACAAGAGGTTGTAATTTTAATCGTTTGATCTTTGTACAACATGTTATCTGCCGAATAAATTTCACTGTGATATCTCTGGTCCTTCTTGGTGTTGAATTTTGTGTTCTCAGCAGTGTATTAACTATAGTTATATAATCTTGTGGTCTCTAAACAATGTAATGCCAATAATGGGATCCGATTCAGGCATTCACTCCCTGAATCGTGTCCAGTGAAGTTGCTATCTGACCTCAATTGTATTTTTTATGCATATAATTCCTAACACTTCCTCTTATCTCCTCTATCTTTCCTCTATCCTTTTATCTATTTATCACTTTGTGGCTGCAGTAGCCTAGTGGTTATGGTCACGGATTCATGGTTGTCGTGTCATGAGTTCGTGCCAGTACTTCTGAAGTCCCGCCTTTCAGAGGGGCTGAGGGACGTTAAATCTCTTGAGATTTAAAGCCCTCTTGTTGGTGAGGTGTGAAAGTTCTGAGAGGGGTCGTCAGCTCAGGTGTCATCCTTGTTACTAGACTATTATTCAAAACTCTGAGGTCCAACGCCAATAGCCCTAGCGTTGCGATGTTATAAAATTCATTAGTTTTATCTGTTTCTTCTGCGGTCGCGATAGCCTAGTGGTTACAGCATGGACTCTTGGCTGGCATGCTAGGAGTTTGAGCCTAGTTCCACTGAAGACCCTACCCTCCCTGTAGAAGGGGCCGCTGCACCCTCAATCTGTAGGGGATCAAAGTCCTCTCGTTCATAAGTTTTGGAAGACGGACGGAGTGCTAGCTCAAGTGTCGTTTTCGTCACTTGATCACGATTAAAAATTACTAGGTCTGTCCCCAACAGCTCTCGTTCAACTTTATTGTGCGATGTTAATACAGCACTCACTCACAATTATACCTTCTGTCTTGGTGGTCATGGTAGCCTAATGGTCATGGTCACGAGATGTGTGCCGAAGAAGTTCCGTCGGTCAGAGGGACTGATGCGCGTTCGGAGTAGGGGTACCAACTTAGGAATCGTCCTTTTCATTTGACTATGGTTCAAAATTTCGAGAACTTTCCCCCTCGTAACTCCCTGATTACATCCTGTTGGCTTATCTCAAGTCCCTGGTTTACAAAGATCTCTCCAAGATCCTGGAACAATATCCGAGTCGAAATTGAGAATATTCTGGTCGATATAATTGAAAAGGTGACTCAAAGTTTTCAAAATCGACTGCATGTGTATTGATAATGGAGGAAGACATTTAACAGATTGTGTTTAAAACTGTATAAATTTAAAATTCAATGTTGTGTGGTAGGCGGAAAATAACAATAAAGTCGAATGAAACATGTAGAGTGTTTTATTGCATTTTCAAAACAGGAAGTTCCCCCGCCCCAACCTGTATTATCTTGTTAATTAAATTTGTGTGAATGTTAAGAGGAGTGGTAATTATTTTGTGTGCTGGTGATCCAAGTGCTCAGGATATCCTTGCTTTCATGTTTTTTTTCAATTAGATATAATATCCGCACTTGGATGATTTCCGAAAAATTCTCACTGGGATTTCGGCTTTCTTCTGTTTTGGTAGATATTGATACAGACCTCTTCTTAGGCACACACACACACACACACACACACACACACACACACACACACACACACACACACACACACACACACACAGTCGATGTTTACATTGAATTCCTTTACAAAACTTGGAAGTTTATCCTTTTGTTCGTTGCAAACAATACTTGAGTGTTTTGAAAACAAAAACAGTTGCGAAAATAATAAAAAAATGCATGAAAATATTGTTGCCCAGTTAGTTAATTACTTTCAAAGACTTATTTTTAAGCAGTTAAAACAGACTCTGCTGTAATAAAACACTTGTTAATGATGTTGCAAGTAAACAATTTGATGTTTACTTTAATTTCTATTTTGGGATTTTCGTACCTCACCTTATTACCTGCAACCATATATTTACTCATGAACAAAAAATTATTGTGACGCTCTTTCATTAATCCAGCTTTGTCACTTGAGCAAATACTATTATGGCCCATCATACAGAAATACAAACACCACAAGGACATAAATTAAGACATTTATTGATGATTAATCATAAACAATGTTAAAACACTTAAAAACTGTTATTTTGAACGTATAGGAACGTAATTGTACAATCTATTAAAACCCAAACCTAATATTTATACAATTGAGTTAGGTATGGTATTTGTATCTGTAAAATTTTACGCTCAGAAATAAATCTCGAATGAATACACAGTTGAAATTAGAGCTTTTTAATGTTTTAACAGAGTCGAGCTTTTGGAAATTTTGATTTTATAAAAACTACTGTATAAAAAGAATACCAGCATTATATCAATATGTATCACAATTTTTTGATATATGCTTAGAGAAATATCAGAAAATGTTGAAAATTATGTCCTGATATCAAATTAAGGTTCTTTTAATGATAGAGTTTAGTACGCATAATATGTTATCACTTAAAGGTTGTTCATAAGTAACAAATGCAATACCTATAACGCCAGGTATATTTGTCATCCGGCCACGAGATGTCATCATAGACGAACTAGCGATGTTATGATGTTAGCGCAGAACACATGCATTTTTAATAGACATATCATGTATATCAACCATTTGTAACAACAGTGGTGTGTGATGGAAACATTCAAGCAAGTATAGAGTGAAAATTTTCAATTTTTGTGCAAAGAAGATTTAATAGCAAATGGAAGTAGTGCATGTAATCGTGTGACGGGAATATTGTCACAAGATATGACTTTGCCTCAAGATAACGCAAAATGAACTGCTAATACAATGGACTTTAATTTCATTGGGAGCTGTAGGACAGACCACCTTAGAGTCCGATTCTATCGCCTTATGATTACCACGTTCTGGGTGCTTAAAAGAAAAACATGAAAGAACATCGCTGATGTTTATGTTGTGCATGATGTGGTAGAAGAAAGGTTGCAACTGCAGTTTTTTTCCATTTTTTAAGGGATACATATGAAACTATATCACTTTGACAATTTTACCTAAACGATGGAGATGATTATCCAAATTTTCTCAAAGGCTCGTGAATGTACTTTTCGATTGCTATAGAGATCATTTCCCGATAAAATAAATGTACTTTTTTAAATACCAATCTATTCTTCACTTAAAAAACCACGTATAACTATAAGGAAATTCTCTTTTACAGAACGTCTTACTGCACATTATTGCCATTACTCAAATTTCAAGTAAAAAGTTTTTCTTTCTTTTTTCAGAATCAGAAAAATTACAGGAAATTTTCTCTATTATTTGTAATTTACTTTTTCAAGTAACTTCAAGCGATGAAATACAAATTCTAAAATTAAATACTTGAAAAAATTATTTTGAAATATAAAAACATTCACAGCGTAAAAAAGTATTGGTAAAATTTGTGCGATTTGAATATGCAACTCACATTCTGAGTAACAATGCTCTACCCCCCCCCCCCCCCGTGAAGTTTGTCTCATAAATTCTGAATCACCCTTAATATTATACAGGATTTTTTTTTTGTCTTTGCTAGAAGAATCATATATTTTACGCCAAAACTCTAAAATATTTTTCATCAACTAGATGTTCTATTTCTCTTATCAGTTTTAAATATACACACAGTAAAATACTTTTAACACGAGAACGGTTCTGAAAAACTCTACTCTGAGGTTTTATGCATTCTTTCTCTTAACATGAAACGAAAATCGCTTAACGCGAAGAGATTTCTTTTCTCTTAAAGAAATGTTTGAGCAAGTTTCTGTATTATTCGACTATCCTACTGTAGCATAGGAAGAATTCGTTGCAGTAGATGATGATAGGGTGAGTACAGTCCCAATTATGGCAGACGAAGACATTTTGGAGTTTGTTCAAACCTAAAAAAATATCATTAATACAAATTCCGATAATAAATAATGTAGCTCCACTTCCGAAGTCATGCGAAATGAGGAACTTCATGAAAAGAACACGCACAGATATTTAGACGCACATTCCAATCATGAAATGAATAACAATATGGGTGATATCGAACAATTTGTTGACAATCTTATTTTCCAAGAACTCAATACATGTTTTGTTTTTCAAAAAAAAAACAACAAAAAAAAAAACTTACTAATTTTATTTAAGTTCATTACATATTAAATTTCATTGATCGTTATTAAATACATGCATAAATACATATGAATGTTGTTGTTGTTGCTTATGCCACCTGTCTGACGTAGTCAGATCGAGGCCCACGAAATTCATCATGGCAACGGGCTAGAGATACGTCTGTCATTAGCCTAAGCTTTGAGCCCATGAAGGTGACAGCACGATTTTGCTCACGATAGATGGCGAAACCATTCGGATCCACAGATTTAACGAGCACGTTTTCCGTTTGTACTCGGCGAGTATTTGGTGGCATCGGGCATCAAACCCAGGCCTTCCGGTCTGGCGTCCGATGCTCTAACCACTTGGCTACCCACGGCCCACATATCAATGTAAATAAAATGTACTCCAAAATTTTTTTGTTTAAATATATATATATATTGCAATATCCTTTAACACGAAAACATATTTCAGTGCCGTCAGTCTCGTGTTAAATGATTTTCACTGTATGTGATTTTTATAAGAAAACGCAAGAAATATATTGATTGGATGGTACATGCTGCTGGCATTGTTATGATGCCTGTTATATTCCATTTGTTATATTCCATTTGATATAAATCATGCATCTGAATGAATTGTCACATTAAATAACTGAAGGTTGAAGAGAAAGGAAGATATTCTACTTAAAACATCTGGATGTATAAAATAAATCAAAGGTTCTTAAGGATGAAAATTATTTCTAAAAATAAACGTTTTACCAGACGTTTTGAAAACAAACCAGCTAGCATAATAAAATCTATTAAATGCCATTGCTTTTGGGCAAGATATGCAAAAAATTTTTGAGAAAAATGAGAATTAAAAACATGGTAGAAAATGTACTATTGAAAATTATTATTTAACTATTTAACTATTACTAACTATTTAAAACAAGGTAGTATCTGAAGTTGCGCAAATTTGAAGATAACTTATTCAGGAAATCTGGAAAACGATTTACAAAATACATTGCTACTTTACACATCAAAACATTTTATTTGACATAGAAATGGAAACAAATAAAAAAAAAAGATAATACCATCGCAAATATTTTTTTTTATTTCTGTAAATATGCATGCACAATATTTTGATCTTTGAACTAAACAATGTTTCGAAGAATTGATATGTTCCTAGAAATCCAGCGAAAAAGTATGTTATGTTTGTTTTTTTCAACGAGCAAAAGATTACAGCTCTTTACTATTATCTCTTGGGAATCAGCTTAAATATTCTGTTGAAAAAGTAAATTTGAAAGAACATTTTTGGAATTATTCTTTTGTACTTTTAAAAAAAGTTTCACTTGTTCTAAGCAAACCGATTTTTTCGATTAAGCGACCAAAATTTTTATTAGATTTTTTAAAATCTAATGAAAATATTGGAAATTTATTTTTAATTAAATAAATAATTTAATACAATAAATATTTAACGTTAATATTATCTATTTAATGTAATATAATAATATAAAATATTAATTTAGTTCCTTTTAATATGAAATCTAAATAAATTAAGTCTGTGGGGACAAAGGTGTATTTAAAACTTATATTTCAGAACTTTTTATGTTGGTAAATATGAAATATATAGCATCAGTGTAGAGTTATACGTAAGTTATTGGTAAATAATTTCTTAATTTAAGGCCTTGGGCAGGACATTTAGAAGTATCTCATTTTTCTAAATTCCACACTGCATCACGGAGGACCTTATGGCATAATTGAATTTAGTGAATTATTTGGAAAGTAATTTTTTTGTGTGTGTGAAAAGAGAAAAGACAATTCTCTCTCACACACATACAGTGAATGAGTATTTTATTAAATTATATATTGTCCATTCAGCTCCAATATCTTTTATCATCTTTTTTACCCTCTGATGTGGCTGCGGATTGGTATTTGTCATCTTTCTGGCAGTAGCATAGTTCCACGCTCATAAAATTTTTGTTTTTTGCTGGCAAAAAACTGATCCAGGTCATTTTTAAAATTTTTATTTGAAGTAAAAGTTGTCTTATTTGAAGTAAAGGTTGTACCATCTAAAACATTTTGTAGAGACATGGAAAAAATAATCAGAAGGCACCAGACCTGGAGAATATGATGGGTGGTGGTAGTACATCCCATTCAAGCTGTAAAAGCTTTTGGCCAGTTACCAAACTTATAGGAGGTCTCGGATTATCTTGGTGGATTACTACACCTTTTCTGTTGATCAATTCTGACCTTTTTGTTTAAGCGAATCCTTCAGTTTATCCAACTGAAGACAGCATGCTTTAGAACTTTTTTTTAGCGGTAATAGCTTAAAAAAATACCGATTCCCTTTAAATTCCAAAATCTCACCAAACAGACAGTGTGACGTTTTTTAATGAATATTGGTTTTCGAAATGCTTTGAGCTGGTTCATCTTTGATACTCCATGATCTCTTGTACAGATCACCATGATCATTGTTACAGACAACCCATTTCTCGTCTCCAAAGATGATGCTATTCAAAAATGGATCCTTTTCTTGACGTTAGAGGAGTAAATCACAGACACCAACGCGATGGCACAAATTTCTATCCGTGAGAACATGAGGAACTCACATGTTCAGCTTTGAGGTGAAGCCCAGGCCTTCCAAGAGGTAATGAACAATGGAATTTGATAAATTTAACCTCTCAGCGCTCTCATGAGTTGTTACTCACCGGTTTGCATCAACTAATGCATTCATTATGTCTTTATCAGCTCAAACTGATCTTCCAGAACATGATAAATTTTCAACATCAAAATTGTCGGATCAAAATTTTACAAACCAGTTGTAGCACTGGAGTACTGCTAATACATCTTCTTCATACATATCAGTTAATGTTTCTTCTTGCTTGAACTATATTTTTACCTTTTCGATAATAAAAAGGTAAAATATGCCGAAAATGCGGGTTTTTCACTTTCCATATTTGAAAGGGCACCAACCAAAAACTACTGCGTTAGAATCATTTGGACTTTTTCGAAAACAAGCCTTGTTATATCAGCTCTTAAAACATATAATAATAATGAAAAAAATACAATTAAATCCTCCGTGGAGAAAAATGAACTTACTTTCCGAACAACTCAATAGTAAGCAGCTGTCTTTATTATTCCTCATATTTAAATTAGGACTCGAATCCACGGCTAGTTTTGGACGTAGTGAAAGCCAAGTGGTCAGGATCCTGACCACCGCTTGTGTAACCTACGACATTAAAATTGTAAAGAAAACAAAATGATAAAATTGCTTCAAAAAATTTTACTTTCATTTCAAAGAATATGTCAGAGAAAATTAAAAAAAAATACTTGAGAATACTTTATAAATGCGTTGATTTTTAAATAATTATTTAGAATGTGACGCAATTTTTATTTATTTTTGATTTGAAGTTATGGCTAATTTGATTAAAAATAGAATACCTTTCTGGAAGAAATATATTACGATTTCTATAAAAAAAAATGTTTGTTCTTTAATTGAGCTCGGGAATATGATTAATATTTTCATATTAATATTGCTTAACAGAATAAGAGAATTCGGGCATAAGATGTTTTTTATATGAAATTTCAATAAATTATATTTAAAAAGAACTGTTTTGTTAGGTGTCTCTAGCTTTTCGCGTTGATAAAAATAAAGTTGGATCTCTCTTTTACAAGCCTCTATTTTGCGATTTTTTCCTGGAACCAAGAATCAGGTAAATGCTGGAAAATGATGAAAACGACGTTGTAACGTTGAAACCGTACAAACTCCAATAATATCACATAGTGAGGGACTAAAGGCTGCTGAAACCACCATTCAGTATTTTGAACAACAAGGTGCGTCGGTAATGCACTTACTGTTCCTTCGTTGTCTTCGAGATGAAGCAGAAAAACGCAGAGTGTAGTAAGAAAAACAACAGGCCATTGTACTTTCCATAAAAAAGTAGGCAGTTTTTGCAAAGTCGACTGCTTTATTTTCATTATAGAGAGCTTTTTGCCTTCATAATATATTTTTCTGAGGTGTGCCTGATTAGGTAAATTACTGCGTACTATGTATTCATTAGTTTTCATTTTCATGTAGTAAATGTGCCCTCATAACGTACGTATTTTTCTTTGTTCAAGGGTATTTGGGCAGTTTATTTTTTGTTGTATTCTCAAGCAAACTACACACACACACACACACACACAACACACACACACACACACAACACACACAACACACACACACAAGTACAATACAATTTTTCTGGGGAAACACTTGTACTTATTTTTTTAAATTCCACTCTCTATAACCCGCATTTTTACAAACTCGCCCACCCTTTCGTCCACATTGGATCGAGTTTTCAAGACTCTACAGTACATATTTTCTTGCCAAACAGGTTACTTAGCTATATACATTGGTTCATTTTATAGGGTATTTTGTTTGATCTAGACCAGTGATTCCCAAAGTGGTCTATATAGACCCCCAGGGGTCTATGACAACATGCAGGGGGGTTCACGTCAGCGAAAAAACGATTTGGGGGTCCATGAGTTGTAAATAAGGGTCAACGATAGTGACTCTCATTAAACCAGATCATGACTCACATTAAAAGAAAAGCAAATCTCATATTACAAGAGGAACTTAGAAGATCTTAAAGTAAAATTAAGAAACAGATATCAGCAATTTTAGAAACACACCATATTCAACTCTCCCTTTAAGAGCATTTATTTGTTTCTCAGTTACTTTATGTAAGTTATTTTAAGTATTTATTAAATAAAATTTAACTAATTAACATGTGTGTCTAAGGTTTTTAACACTATATTTCACTACAGTTAGAAATTTAAATATTTTAAAGTAAGAACAGCTCTACACCAGCTGTCAAAAAGACATTTAAGTTGATAAATTTGCAAAAATTCATTATTAGGTGAGTAGGGGTCTACCCAAAACCGAAAAACATGGCAAGAGGTATATGAGACAAAAAGTTTGGGAACCTCTGATCTAGACGGCCTAGATTCCCGATTTTCTTGGTTTATGGTTTCTGCTGCATTTTAAGTCACAATAAATTTCTAAAACATTAGTTTTTGATTCTTTGTTTACATTAATTGTAAATCCTTTACTTTTCTTCCCACAAAACTTAGTAAAAATATACTAGAAAATACTAAAAATGAAGGGAACATAAGGTAATAAGGACTTCAGAATTAGTTCCTTCATTATGTATCTGATAGCTTACAACGAAACGAACAGATAAATTTGGTTCTCCGTGAGATATAAAATCACGCGTTTTTCTATCACTATTTGAAAGCATGCGTCACACGCAATTGAGCGAATTCATTCTTCCACTACTTTAACGAAGTGCGGTCAATATTTATAACAGTAGACAATCACTTTTGTTACTAGGTGCCAAATTCTGGATTGTACTTCGAAACAAGGAGTGGAATGACGTGTGACGAAGTGGAGATATGGTGTTTAAGTCAACACATAGTGATGTTTACGCCGTTGCGTGGGAAAAAAGGTTTCTACTTTGCATCTAAAAATAAAATTCAACGGCTTAAATTTATGTTTTGGCATTTGAAGAATATTATGATTCATAAGTATATTTTACTGATAAATTTTTAAGGAGATGATAAATATTTTGCAAGGTATGACTTTTTTGTATTTGGAATCGAAATTAAGTTAAAAATAATTGATGCAATCCATGGGAATAGTTAAACGTGAAGTTAAATATGCTTATATCGAAATGCATACGTAATTTGCTGTTTTTTGCATTTAAATTCCTTTTACTGTTAAACTTTACTTAAAAACCGGCTGGGTGGCGTGGTTGGTTTGTCGATGGCCTTCTGCACCCAAGGTTGCGGGTTCGACCCCGGCCCAAGTCGGTGAATTTTCAAGATGCAGAAAATCGACAGCGGCCATGTCGTATGATTATGCTGCACGCAAAAGATCCCTAGAGTGTCTGTTTGGCTTGGGCGCTCTCGGCAAAATTAAATCCTAGTACAGGTTCACATCGTCAGAGCTCAGGTGCCTCCCTCTGTGGAGGAAACTGGGCGTCAAAATTACCTGCGGTGATTGGTACCGCCTATATGGCGCCGCACTAAAGAGTGATATCAGCTCCTGGGATATACTAGGTCTTCAATGGTAAAAATACCAATCTGCAGCCCAATTGGATACAAAAAAACTTTACTTAAAATGTATTTTACAACAATTCATACATAGAAAGTATGCGTTGTAAATGAAATCCTTATTATTATTATAAAGACAAATAAGGGCTTTCGAGCAGTACCGATGATAAGACTAAACATGATTTGTTCACGAACTGCACTCTGTCTCAAAAAAAAAAAGTAACAAGCAATAAAAATAACAACAAAAAAAAGAAAAAAAAAAAAGTGGACAACTTGTAGTGAAATGCGAAAGCGGTTAAGCAGTAATATATTTGCACAACCGCACCCACACATAGGGCTTTGTAATGTGATAGGTATAAAAAAACAGGTTTATTTCAGCAGTTTATAATTCTTTCATTGTGTTAGATGTTACGTTTGTTTGTTGATCCTTTCTTGGCTCCAAATTTCTGTGAATGAGTCGCTGCATTTAGGGAAAACATGAGTGATATGAATCGGAGGAATTTTTAATTTTGGAGAATGGACCGATTCTTAAATGTCAACTTTATTTATCCTCAGTAACTTGTGCAATCGCTATCAAAATGAACATACCGTGTCACCAACACCTACCTATTAGTGGTTATCCTAGGGTTGCAATCACTCTCGAGGACTATTATTTGTGTCTGCAAGCTCGACACCACAGATGCATTCAACCCAATAACTTTCTTTGAGCGTTGAGACATCATAACGAGTAGTAATACAATGACAAACTGTTTGTATATGGCTGCATCAAAGTCATTTGTATTCCAGACGACCATCAATTCGTCGTCTCACAGAAGAGCTCGATTCCAATGGGCTCCGGATCACATCCATTGAACATCACAACAATTGACCAATGCATTGTTTACCAATGAGTCCCGATTCTGCATGAACAAAGATTTCCGACTGATGCGAATCTAGAGAATCCCTGGATCTCTATTTGAAGCTCACAATATCACTGAAAGACAAAGCTACAGTGGTGCTAATGTCCTGGCAAGATATTAATCGGCGGTGGTACTGATCTCTATAACTTTCGTCCCAGTTCAGTGGCTGCAATTATTTATCAGATGTAATACTCAACTCATATGGGGCAGCTTTGGTTCCTGACGCCATGCTTATGGTAAATAACACAAGAGCACATGAAGCTCGCATTGTCAATCAATACTTGTAAAGTAAAACACTGTTTCGAAATAATAGCCCATCACGTTTGCTCGAATTGAACCCAATGCAGCATGTCTGGGATATACTCAGGAGGCGTCTTTGTGTTCTGTTCAATTCTCCTCGAAATTTTGATGACTTGACAATATGTCTTCTTCGAAAATGGGAACAGATCCCGCAAATTTTTATTGGCAATCCGTTTACAGGTATGAATCGTCCTTGTCGAGGCTGCATCTTCAGTAGAGGTGGTCATACATCCTACTGATAAAATGTTTGCAAATAAAATTTTTTTTACACAAGTTAGGGACATTACTGTTTGTATCGCTTATTTGAAAACTGATTGTTGTTTTTCTCTGCTGTTTTACGCGACTTTGCCTTTCTTCTGTTGAACTACCTGTGTAATAGGGTTTGCAATCCGTGACATATTTTCAATCCCGGGATTTCGGGATTACATTATCCAAATCCCGGGATTAGGATTGAACTGTTTATTAAAAAAAAATTACATAATAGCATAGTTGAAATTGCATGATAAAATTGAAAATATAATTAAAAATTAATTTAATATTATTTTAATGAAACAAATAAAAATAGTACATAAGGAAATTTAAAAAAAAAAAGCATTTCTTCATTTCTTGTGTTTCTGTAAATAAGCTTATAAAAACACAGCTCGTCCAACGTTTCCTCGTTGAAACGGCTTCTTATTTTTGTTACACATTGTCCTGTTGAAGAAAATTCTTGTTCGGATTCGTTAATAGTAGGTATTATCGTCATTAAATAGGAGTGTGTTCTTTTCAGGTAGTCACCACGTCTTCCTCTATTTTCAAAAAAAGAGACATTTCTTTTTGAATTTTTGTTGATAGTGTCTCAAATCTAATAGACTGCATAGGTGCATATACCTCTTTGATAACTTTATTTAGTTCTTCTGCTACACTTAATGGTTTCTGTATATAAGTTGATCCAGTTATTGAATTAAAATGTGAATCAATTTCAAGTGTTACCTCATTTGAAACTGAAGATCCAGTTGCATGAGCAATTAGCAATGCAATGGGATTTGAAGTGTCTCAAGTCTTCCAAGAAAGTCTGCTATTAATTAACAGCATTTAATTGAAGAGGAACTGTGATAAAAATCTATTCTTGAGATGTTGCTTATATTATTGTGTAAACATTGCAGTGAGCCTCTTAGATCTGTACGACATTCTCCAATACGACAAATGAGAGCTGTACATATATATATTTTTTAAACCTATAACCACTTATAATTGCACACAAAAAATTCTACGTACATATTTCATAAAAAAAATAAATTCTTAGGAAATTTTTTTGAGAAAATTTTTTTTAAATATAATTTAGACAAAAATTAAATCTCAGAATTTCGGGATTGGAAAAAGAAGAACCGAGATCCCGGGGCTGAAAATCCTACTAGATATTTTCCAAAAATTCTAATTACCTCTGTCCAAGTACCACCGGACATTCTGAGAATGGGAAAACTGTCCGTCTTCTGACCCCACTCGCGATGAGGAGAAAATTACAGAAGAAAATAAGAGAAAACAAATATCAAATTTCACGGTTTAACATACACACCCGCCTCAAAACCTTCAAGGTTCAACACGTAAGAAAACTGACATTAAATGTATACAGTAGGAAAAAGGTAAATAAGATACGTTAAATGTAATACCAGATTCACAATACTTTACAAAATAAAATTTCGAAATACAATTCAGACAAAAATTAAATCCCGTGATTAGATATTTTTATCCTGGGATCCCGGGATTTGAAAAAACCACCGGGATCCCGGGGTTGCCAACCCAACTGTGTAATTTCCATTGCGTTTTATTTAATTGTATTCATTTTATTACTATTTTTCTCTTTGTTGCTTATTATTTGAGACAGAGTGTTTAAACTATATTAAAAAAAATATTTATTACAGCTATGATTTGATGAATAACGTAGAGGTGATGTTTTATTCTACTTTTTATGATTATTTTGTTAACACACTTGATTTTATAAAACTTAATATTATTTTCTTCTCTCTCAGTTATAAATACCATATTTTTGAAGGATATTGTAGCGGTACCATCTATATAAGGCCAGTAACTACCTCCGCACCACGGTGATCATTTTGGTGTAGTGGGTAAGTTACTCGGCTTCGGATCCAAAGGTACCTGGTTCTATCCTACTGGGTAAGCGCGCCACTTCATTGGTGACCCTGGCTGAACTCAGAAAGACGCAACGTTCTGAACTGTCGTGGCGCCATCTACCTGCAAGCAAAGTCGTCAAAACTCACTTGACGCAGCAAAGTCGCCGCACCCACTCGGCGCAGCAAAGTCGTCTCACATATGACGCAATCAGCAAAAGCAGTCATGACGCAGCAGCAAAAACACGCTTGATTAAACAAATACATCGTTCGTTCGCCCTCCACCGACTCACTGGTGGGGTGTATGTAGCGGTACCATCTATATAAGGCAGTAACTACCTCCACACCACGGTGATCATTTTGGTGTAGTGGATAAGTTACTCGGCTTCGGATCTAAAGGTACCTGGTTCTATCCTACAGGATAAGCGCGCCACTTCAATATAAAATAACTACAAAAGTTTTTACTTAAATATAGTATCAATTCCATTTTAACCAGTTAACTGTAATTGTGACGAGTATACTCGTCATGGAAAAGTTGTAGGATTCAGTTTCACAACGAATATTCTCGTCACGCTTAAAAAATAGTCATTGGCTATTTAAATTATAATTTTTGAGAAAAACAAAACATATTCTCAAATTTCAAGATGTTTAAAATATTTCAAGGCCAGGCCGAAGAAAAACAAATAAATAAAAAACCTGAAACTTAAAATAAATTCATGTATTCCCGTATGCACCGGCTGAAACAGCGTATAAGTTCGCATAGCGAACTTATTTATGTGCGATGATAATGTTTTTTAGAGGTTAGCTTTAAAGGGCCAAAGAGGTAAAAGTCGGAAAGTTGATTTATTTATAATAGGGTTCCTTCAAATATAGCCAGACATAGAACAAATTCGCCCACCAGGTCTTAGCCCATTGAAAGCTGCTGCCCCGAATTTATATAGTTATTGGGTGGTGTTAATGCCAATTCTCTGATGTTAAAACCATGCGCAGACATTAGAGTAAGGGCTCAATACCGCGTGCTGCTTAAAGAACATTTATTTCATTGGAGTGGGAAAGCCCAGGATGCTTTTTGGTAAGAGGCCTGTGATCACCTTACATCAGCGTTTCTCAAACTGTGGGGTGCACCCCTAGAGGGGCGTGATAACTACGAGGGGGCCGCGAGCATATTGAAAAGTCGAAAACAAAGGATAATTTTTTAAAAAAAAATATTAACTTACTGAAAGTAAACTAACAAAGTAAAATAAAAATACAAAAAATTAAAAAAAATAAAGTACGCATTTACATTGATATTATACACTCAGAAATGTATCAGTACTGCACACAATGTATTTTATAATTAGTTTAATCAATACAGAATTAAGATCAAGTTTAATAATTACCAGTGACCCCCATGGGCTTGTCATAATTGAAAATTAATACTTATCTTGATAATTTGTACGGATTATAATTAATCCCTTAAATGCCGGTTAAAAGTTATGCGATTTGCTCACCAATCCAAACGTTTTCCACTTAGACGTGCTTATGTGATGTATTGAGGGGGGGGGGGTTAGAAAAGGAATAAATAAGCAAATCCTCTAAAATAAGTAAATCTTTCGCAAACACTGACAAAATGCTTTTATTGCATTCTAAAGCCTTCGGAATAATTTCGGATGGCAGTGTATAGAACAGATCGTACTTCGGAAAGACGCATATATACATCCGGGGCAATTAAGACTTTGGCTGAGCGAGACGTTTATATACGCCGGTGGTACAAAAGTATTGTAGCTTAAGCGTCAAAGTATAGTATTTTTGAATTCAACATATTGTTATTCTAAGAAGGGGGGGGGGAGGTGTGATGAAAATTATGATAGAATATTGGGTTACAAATATTGAACGTCTGAGAAGCACTACCATATATCTTCCCAGAACTTCCTTAGTATTAAGATAGGTAGAAAAGTTTTTGTAGGTAAAGTAAGAAGTAAATTAGCGTGTGTTTAAGTCTCTCAGTCTTGACGGTCACTAAAATTCACTGATATGTATAAAAACTTACGGTCGGAAGGACTGTTGGTCGCATGAACCCGTGACCAAGCTAAATTACTTTATCACTTGTAGGGCAACAGACCAACAGCTGAAGGAACCTAAGGCAATTTTATAAAATAAACCCATATTTTTGATCCAGTAGTTTAACAGCGACACTTACTCTGTGATTGACGAGTATACCCGTCATTGCTCGATTTCCGTGACACATATAGTAGCGCATAGGGTTTGCAATCCCGTGTCATATTTTCAATCCAGGGATCGGTACCGTGATCAGGATTGGTCTATTTATTAAAAAATACTTACATATTAGTATAGTGGTAATTGCATAATAAAACTAAAAATTAATTTAATTTATTTTAATGAAGCAAATAAAAAAATTAATATATCATAAAAAAACAAATAAAAGTAGTACATAATGAAAATTTGAAAAAAAAGCATTTCTTCATGTGTTTCTGTATATAAGCTTATAAAAATACAGCTCCTCCAGCGCTTCATCGTTCGAACGGCTTCTTATTTTTGTTACAAATTGTCCTGCCATAAAACATGCACGTTCGGATTCTTTACTAGTAGGTATTATCGTCATTAAATAGGAGTATGTTCTTTTCAGGGAGTCACCACGTCTCCATCCATTTTCAAAAAAGAGACATTTCCTTTTGAATTTTTGATGATAGTTTCTCAAATCTAATTGACTGCATTGGGGCATATACCTCTTTGATATCTTTATTTAGTTCTGCGACACTTAATGGTTTTTGTATATAAATTGATCCAGTTATTGAATCAGAATATGAATCTATTTCAAGTATTACCTCATTTGAAATTGAAGATCCAGTTGCATGAGCTGTTAGTAATGCAATGGGCCTTGAAGTGTCTTAAGTCTCCCAAGCAAGTCTGCTATTAATTAACGACATTTAATTGAATAAGGAACTGTGAGAAAAACTATTCTTGTGATGGTGCTTATATTATTTTGTAAGCATTGCAGTGAGCCACTTAGATCTTTGCGACGTTCTCCCATACTGTGCAGATATTTTTTTCTTACATGTAGCACTTATAATTGCGCAAAAAAATTCTACGTTCATATTTCATAAACAAAATAATTTTTTAAAAAACTAAATTCTTAGTAAATTTTTATGAGAAAATTTTTTTTAAATATAATTTAGACAAAAATTAAACCCCGGAATTAGTTATTTTAATCCCGGGATTTCGGAATTGGAAAAAACACCGGGATCCCGAGGTTTCGGAATTCAGGTATCCCGCGGCTGAAGAGCCTACTAGATATCTTCCGAAAATTCTAAATGCCTCTGTCCAAGTTAGCAGACACCAGACATCATGAGAATGAGAGAAATGTCAGTTTTCTGACCCCATTCGCTATGGGGGGAAAGTTACAAATGAAAATAAGAGAAAACATATTAAATTTCATGGTTTAACATACACACCCAACTCGAATCCTTCAAGGTTCAACACGTAAGAAAACGAACATTAAACGTATACAGTTAAAAAAATAAATAAGATACATTAAATGTAATGCCAGATTCACAATACTTCGAAAAAAAGTTTCAAAATATAATTCATCAAAAATTAAATACAAGGATTAGTTATTTTGATCCCGGGGCTGCAAATCCTATTAGCGCGCTCTCATACGGGGCGTTACAGTTAACTGGTTAAATTTTTGACGAAATTGCAGTATTGTGTAACGACAAGTTTAGATGTTTTTATTCCCGAGAAAAATATTCTTTTGTATACATGCAAAGTATATTCTTAAATATAAGACTAACTTATTAAAAACTTCGAAATAATAATCTTTTGGAGAAAAAAATTGGAAAATTTTTCTAGAAACATTTTGTTAATTTTTTTTACTCGTAATTAATTTCTTGTTCACGTACATTTTAAATTTCTCCTCCCTACATGTCAATCATTAAAAGTTTTTATGCATGATATGCTGTATGTATAATTTCATTAAAATATGCTATAAAATATAATAAAAATCAAATCTAAGACATTCAATTCAAACATATAGAAATAAAATTAGACAAGACCGCAGAGGAAAAACTGTCTGCAAGGTCGATTAGTTTTTGAGTTGGACGAAAACTAACCACAGACAGAGGGATAAAAAACGTTTTTTTAGTTACCCATGAGTTCTCATGATTAAACGCAACCAGACAACATTTTAAAAAAAAATATCCATTCCTTCGTTTGCTATAAAATACAAAGAAATAATTCCTTTGTGATTTCTTTCTTCTCAAGACAACAGAATTTTCAATATTAACTAACCTAAGAAATGTTTCTGCAGTTTTATCTTAAGTAATATTATTCTTAAGCAGAACGACAACTGTTTTTTTTTTCTAAAATAAGAATTAAATATTATTAAAAACGGACTTGATACTTTAGAGAATCGGAATATTTATAAAACTTAAATATTTTGCTATAAACATCCAAAATATTTTAGCAATTGTAGTTAAATTAATTTTTAATTATTTTTTAATTCAAATAGCGTAGTTTGATGGAATTTATGAATTTACTACTTATTTGATGAATCGCGAAAGAATTTTATTTATAAAATGCGTTGTTATGGACTTGATGTTCCTACGTCGTCTTCGTAATGAGTACAGTACGCGCACGCGGAAAACAACATTACACATTACACATTTCTTTGAAAAAATAAATTATAGATTAAAAAAACGAAAAAACACGCTTTTATATTGAATCGAACTAAAAAGTAAAAAAATAATTCTTAATATAAGAATAAAATGATGAACGAGAAAATTAATGTCATTGGGGTAAAAGCGTGGGGTGTTCTATAGATTAATCAATTGTTATAATTTCTTACTTCCGAAATGCTGAGTGAGTGTAAAAATGTAGTACTAAGCACCCCACGCTTTTACCCCAATGACATTAATTTTCTCATTCATCATTTTATTCTTATATTAAGAATTATTTTTTTACTTTTTAGTTCGATTCAATATAAAAGCGTGTTTTTTTGTTTTTAACACGCTTTTATAAGTTTCACTTGTATGTAACGGAATCTTAAAACTCGATTTTCACCCACTTAAAAAGGTCAGATTCATTCGAAATTTTGCACACTTGTCAAAGATCGATGACAATATAATAATTTCATAATTTTGTTCCATTGTCCTAATCAGGATCATCAGGAATCACGATAATCAGATTCGGCGACAATTCAATATACCACTTCCAGATTTGGCAACTTATTGCACATATAATCTTCAGATTTGGCGACTAATTCGATATACTATTTCCAGATTTGGCAACTAATTTCATATACCATTTCCAGATTTGGCGACTTATTCCAGATTTAGCGATTAAAAGAAAAAGGTGTAACCCTACAGCGAGTGTTTTTAAATTTAAAGCTATTTATATGCAAGTATAAAATACACTTGTGGTTTATAAAAATAAAACAAACAAAAATAGTGTTCTGTATGTGAGAAAGTGGAGGGTGTGTGTTATGAATTTCTTACTATAATATAAACCTTTTTCTGAAAATGAAAATAAAAAAAAAGGCTCATGATGTGAAAAAAAAAATTTATGTTCTAACTGCTAAATATTTTTTATTTTAATGAATACGATTAAAACATAAGAATACGATTGACACTTAATATTACCATGTTTTTATTAACTCGCTTTCTTTAATGTCTGTCCGGGTGGAATTTTGTAATTGATTTTAAACTGTGTGACTTTCCGATGAGCTAGAGACTTGAACATAGGACCATATCTCAGAAGTGGATGACAATGCATGAACATGTGAAAAAGAAGAAAAATAACGAAAAGGAGGAATTTTTTATGCTTTTTAGTCCGTTATAAAAACATGGTACATTAATTTTTTTTAATTCGAACTTTTTTTCTTCTTACCACATATTTTATTTGTTTGACCTCTTCTATAGAGATAGAATATAATATTACGATACGGGACTCATCCGAGGCCCCGTAATCAGAGAGAATAAATACACTCCAGACGCTTTAATTAAAATCCATTGAAGAGCAAGACTTATTCCAGCAGCCACGTAATTCTGGCTCCAAATATCAAACTCAAGAATAAATTCAACAATGAATAAATGACAGTTTAAAAAACTAAAAAACACGCTTTTATTGTAGATTGAACTAAAAAATGAAAAATAAATTATAATTTAAAAAAACTAAAGAACACGCTTTTATACAGAATCGAACTAAAAAGTAAAAAAATAATTCATAATATAAGAATAAAATGATGAACGAGAAAATTAATGTCATTGGGGTAAAAGCGTGGGGGTGTTCTATAAATATATTAATTTTTATAGTTTCTAACTTTTTTCAGTTCCGAAATTGCACCCCACGCTTTTACCCCAATGACATTAATTTTCTCGTTTATCATTTTATTCTTATATTATGAATTATTTTTTTACTTTTTAGTTCGATTCAGTATAAAAGCGTGTTCTTTAGTTTTTTTAAATTATAATTTATTTTTAAGCTATAATTTATTTTTCAATTTTTAGTTCCATAAAAGCGTGTTTTTTAGTTTTTTAAACAAACATTTATTCATTGTTGAATTTGTCCTTGAGTTTAATATTTGGAGTCGGAATTACTTGGCTGCTGGATTCTTGCTCTTCAATGGATATTAATTAAAGGTCCTGAAGTGTATTTATTTTCTCCGTTTACGGGGCTTCGGATGAGTCCCATATCGTTATATTAGATTCCGTCTCTATAGAACAGGTCAAACAAATAAAAGTGTGTAAAAGTTCGAATTTAAAATTTTTTTATTGTGCCATGTTTTTGTAACGGACTAAAAATTCCTTCTTTTCGCCCCCCCCTCACATTTTCATACATTGTCATTCACTTCCGAGCTATGGTCCAAATTTCAAGTCTCTTGGCTCACCGGGAAGTCAGTTCAAAAAGAATTACAAAATTCCTCCCGGACAGACATTCAAGAAAGCGAGTTAATAAAAACATGGTAATATCAAGTGTCAATCATATTATCCTCTTTTAACCGTATTACTATAATGTTAAATTGTATCATCACTTCTAAACGTATTGCTTTATAAAAATAAAAAATATTTAGCAGTTAGAACATAAATTATTTTTTTTCACATGCACGAGCCTTTTTTATTTTCATTTTCAGAAAAATGTTTATATTATAGTAAGAAATCGCTAACACACTCCCACCCTCCACTTTCTCACATATATAATATTTTTTTTTGTTTGTTTCATCTGTATTAACCACAAGCGTATTTTACACTTGCATATAATTAGTTTTAAATTAAAAACACTCGCTTTATGGTTACACCTTATTCTTTTAGTCGCTAAATCTGGAATTTGTCACGAAATCTGGAAATGGTGTATGAAATCAGTTGCCAAATCTGAAAGTGGTATTCGGAATTAGTCGCCAAATTTGAAAATTGATTATGCAATAAATAGCCAAATCTGGACGTGGTATATGGAATTGTCGCCAAATCTGATTATCGTTATTCCTGATGATCCTGAAAAGGACAATATTGTATTGTGAAATTATTGTATTGTCATCGGTCCTTGACAAGTGTACAAAATTTCGAATTAATCTGACCTTTTTAAGTGGGTGAAAATCGAGTTCCAAGATTCTGTTACATGCAAGTGAAACTTATAAAAGCGTGTTAAAAATAGCCAGTTTTAGCGAAGTTGGCGACTTAATTTTCATTTTGTTAGCTTTATGGCTTCAGAAATATTTTCTGAGATGTGTCTGATAAGGTAAATTACTCTATATTATCCACTGATTAATTTTCATTTTCATATAGAAACTGCTCTATGTCCGGGGTGGGCATTAAGTCGATCGCAATCAACCGGTGGACTTCCAAGACATTTTGGGGTGACCGCCTTCACTGAGACCTAATAATCATACCATCATATGAAGGCTTAGAAATTCCGTATTCATTCGAATCTAAGCCGCCTCCCGAATTCTCAACAAGATTTTGTGAAAATTGAAAAATAGTCTAAAATGTGTGGTTTATCGATACCCAATTTTACGAAATTAAAATAAACTTAAATGGAAAACTAATAAGGAGGGAATAATTATAGTTATTTTTATCAGTACGAAAGCTTTTAAATATATGCATGAAGCTGTAATTGTTCTAAATACCTCCATCCACCCCCACCCCCACCCCTTCGATTCTAAGCCGCACCCTATTTCCAGTAGCATTAACATGGGGGGGGGGGAAGCGACTTCGATTCCAGTAAATACGATATTTTAAAAAATACGGTGGAAAAAAATAGAATAATAAGAGAAATTTTGGTTGAACAGAAAATGCACTTCGCTATTTGGAGGCTATTTTATGAAGAAAATCGTAAAATGTTCTTGGTTCCAGGAAAAAGTTCACGAAATAGAGGAATTCGTAAAATGGAGGTCCGACTGTATTGTATACTTTCTTTTAGCTCATTATACCTATGCCACTAGGTGGACCACAACACCTTGAAAAATTTAGAAGTAGCCCTTACCCTGGAAAAGTCTGCCCACCCCTGCTCTATGCCTTCATGAAGAACGTACCTTTCCTTTGTTTAAGAGCATTTGTGCAGTTTATTTTCTGTTGTATTCCCAAGCAAACAATACGTACAAGTGCTGAACAATATTTTCTCTGAGGAAAATTTCTACTTTTTTTTTTTAATCCTATTTTCGAGAGATAACCCGGCCTTTTCGCAATCTCGGCCACACTTCGGTTCACATTGGACCGAGTTTTCGGGACTCTACTGTACTATTAAATTAAAAATTTATAGCTGAAAATTTATTGAAATTAATCAGTCAATGGTACAAATTTTTTTTATCTATGAAACGGTAAATAAATAATTTGTATACATTTTCATGGCATATTTTGTTTCAATTTAGCTTTCTTTTATTTCATTTAACCTCAAAATATACGTTTTTTACGTCTATTTTGGAACTAAACACACACACCACTTAAAATTTTTATTTATATGTGAAGAGGCACACTTTGGAACTTCAAAGTATCTTGCTGATATAAACGTAGTCTTGTTCAAATAACTGCTGTTTAAGTACCCACGAGATAAAATATTTTCAACTCTTGCAGAAACATTTAGAATAAAAAATGCTAATGATAAAGAAAAGCAGTGTCTGTTTAAGTGTCGGAGTTAGCTGATTAATAAAAAATGCTATTTTTCCAAGAGCTATTAAAAATGGAATTTTCGTAATCAATAAAAAAAAAATTATCATTTATTGATCATTAAAATCAGCACAAGTTGATTGAATCCAATTACTATTTTTTGTTCATTAAGATTCCTGTTAGGATAATCACATGTTTAAATTAAAAAAAATTCAGCAACTTTTGAAAATATTTTTCTGAAAATATTCATTATTTATTATTTGTGCGTCTTTGGATCTTTCAAACGGATTTAAGATATTTTAAATTTTTAAAAATCAGAGGAAAGATATAATTCATCAGAAATCTTCAGCATGTTTTGCTAGTTTGGATGAACTATAGTGAATTCAAATAAATATACATAGAGTAAATTAGAAGAAATTGGAAATTTGATTGAAAAATGCCTGATAAATATGAACTTTAAAAGGTCTTGTATTGCACGCAGAAACTATTTGATAAAAAGAAGGGAAGGGAGAGAGGAGGGGAGAAAACCATTTCGTTATGATATTATCTAAGTTTCTTCAATCAAAATAATATCAAAAATACAAATAAATTTTAATCGAGATAAAAGAAATTAACTTTTAAATTCATATTAAAAATAAAATTTGTAATATTCCAGACGGTACCGAAAAGAAAATGTCTTACAAATTATTCAAACAAATATTATTAAACAAATTTATTTAATTTCACGAATTTAGTATACTGCTTCATGCAAATCTTTAAAACAAAATATGTATGAAATTACGTTTTATTTGCCAAGTTTAATTTTTTAAAAGTTTGTAACTTTTACTTCCATTTCATTTAAAATTCCATTGTATCTGATTTTAATTTTTTTTTTTGCCCCACATTGTTATTTTAACAACCAAGACCAAATTGACGCATGCTCATATTTGATGACTAATCCGCAGTCAGACCATACATTATTTTTTTTCAGAAAAAAACTTTTTCTTGTAGAGAGATCAATAAAATATTAATATTAATAAGGAAAAAATCACATATGATTTAATTATTACATTAGGTTCATTTCGCATTTTAGCAAAAATAATTTTTGAAATCAAAATACAAGAAATCATCATTAAAACCATCCTCAATGAGCTATTCGTTCAATTTTTCTTGCAGCAAACTAATGAAAAATTCTGTGTAATGAAACAAAATAATTACTTTATTTTTGTTCTGTAAATCCATGTTCAAAATACAATTGTTTTGGATTTCTTAGATCCTTTTCTCGTAAGTGAACAGATTGCTAAGACAGAAATATTTTTTGATTTAAATTTTCTATTTTGGTGAAGAATTCTTTATTTTTATACTGAAAAACATCTTATATTTGTAGAGATGATTGCAATTTTGGAACTCAAATTTGCTGAATGTTCAAGAAATACAGATTTATATTTATAAATCGAACTAAGGATAATAATAATGAAACTGTCCAATAATTTAATTGTTGGAGGAAGATAAAAAAGAGTATCCTTCCCACACAATATTCATTTGATGAATATTTTTATAAGATCATTTTCTGAAAGTATTGTCTGTGATAAATGAGATGAGCATTAGATTGGGAGACCTTACTCCGTCAAAAATTACCTCTCATTAAAATGAAGAGGGCTTCAAAGGCTTTGTGTGGTGTGATGTAAGAAAATTATAGTTTAAGAGAACTAAACACAAGATATCAATCATTGGCATGGCCAAGTAATTTTAGCGCGTTTTTCGCATGTTGTATTTTACAATAATGCAACTAATGAACTTTTTACAAACAGAAAGTAGTACTGTACCACTCCTCTAAATGTACTACTATTGAGCTGAAAAGAAATAATGATACAAATCTGTATCAGCACTATAAAAAAGCACAAACTAGCGAAATTCAGGAAAATTTGTAGGAAAATTCTGGAAAACTATGGGAAAATTTAAATATGATTCGGCTCATCTAGGGCACCAATGCGACCAAATGCCGAATACCCGAGGTCAATTGGTTGCTTATTGGCTGAGAAAAAGGTACGACAATATATGGAACGAAGACGAAGATGAAATTTGCGTCCTAATAGCGCTTTTGTTCCACTACGTGAAAAACGCGCTAAAAAAATACCCCTTTATGGTTAATCGAACTAAGTTGTACCTTTTAATCTTTTAGTCGCCAAATCTGGAAATAGGATCTGAAATGAGTTGCCAGATGTGGGATGGGATTTGAAAATGGCAAAGCGTTAATCCTGATGATCCTGATCAGGACAAAGGAACAAAATTAGTAAATTATTGTATTGTCATCTGTCCTGGACAAGTGAGCAAAATTTCGAATTAATATGACTCTTTAAAGTGGGTAAGAATTGAATTCAAAGATTCCGTCACATACAAGTGAAGCTTTTAAAAGGGTGTTAATAATACGGAGAAAGTTGTATTCGAAGATTTATGTACTTATCTATTGGGTCAAATTGCGACGTCAGTAGTAAATAAACTTTTTATTAATTCTGAAAAAGTATGATTTTTGAAAAATTATTCTAAAATCAAATACAGTAAAATACGTTTAACGCGAAAATGCTCAAAACAAAATATCGTTTAACACGAAATAATACAACGGTCCCGACAAACAAATTCGAATTTAACACGAAACGAGAATTGCTTAACTAAAGATTTTCCTCCTGCGAATGAACAAAACACGGAAAACACCAGCCACACAGTCGAGATTTAAGAGAGGTGGTTTTACACGTTTCGTAGACTGGAGGCTAATTTGGCTTTGAAATACCTTCAGAATAGCCTGTATCACGATCCAATTTTGTTTATCTAAGCTGAGGCACAAAAACATCACACAAATACGTCCAATTTCTTAAGTACCCCCAGAGAGTTAGTAATGTTTGAACATGTCTTTGTGTAAAATAAAATGTACTCTAATAAACTTAATTTTGTTGGATATATGTTTTTTTTTTGCAATATTTTTTATCACGAAAAAATATTTCAGTCCCCTCAATTTCGTTTAAATGATCTTCACTGTATCGTAATACAAAAGTAATATCAACAATCTTTTTTTATATACACTCCAGAGTTGAATTTATTGTAATAGTGTTAAAATACAATTCCAAAAAAAAGGTTGCATTTCACTGCTCATAAATTGCTTTATTACCGGTGTAAGCATTACGTCGATCGTGATCGACTGGTGGATAGCTAAGACATTTTAGAGGGACCACCTGAAGATTTTAGCAGTTAGTAATTACAAACGGATTCAAGATTGGCTGAGAAAACGGTCTTCTACTGACTTTTTCAACACAAACTAACTTTAGATGAAAATGTTTTATTTTTTAATGTATTTTGAATTGTTTCATAATAAATACATCATTTGATAAATTATATTTGTGGCTATTATTATTAAGTTTGTATCTTGCGTTTTGCTTTAAGAGCTGTTTTAAAAGTGTTTTTTTTTTATTTTAGTTCTGTAGGTAAGTACATATTCCATCTTTATTATTAAGTTATAATAATAACGTATTTCTTACCCCACCCCACCTACGACATTGGGCAATGGTGCACACAAGAATTTTCAAGGGGAGGGGAAGGGGTGAAAGTCTACCATTCTCGTATCATTCCCCGAAATTGCCAAACTTTTTTTTTGTTTCGATTTTGTTGAATGTCGGAACCAAAAGCAGCAAAAAAATAAATTACTGAATAAATAATTAGCATTAATTATAATAAAAAAATTACTAATAACAAATACTTAACTACATTTTACGTTCTATATGCATAGGATTATAATGAATCGGAAAAAAATGAAGAGCTATATGAGGGAGGGTTCGGATCCGTGGACCCCTTCCTCGCCCTTGTATGTGCCACTAACACTGGGTAGACCGCAACGCCTTGAAAAAAATAGAAAAAGTCCGTATCCTGGAAAAATTTGCCCACCCCTGCTTTATTATATTAGCTGCATAAAAATAACTAAGTATGTAATTCTAAAGAAAAGTTGTCAAACAGTTGAAAACCGAACATTTTTGAATATTCTTAAATATACCAAGTTTAGAAAACACGATTTTAGTCTATTATTAGAAAGAGGACGAAAAATGAAATCGAAAATAAGAAAACAAAAATGTTATAAGTATAATATTTCTAAGATGAATTAAGTGTTGCAGTGCTTGTATTTTTGTATTTTTTTTTTATTATTACGCTTCAATGCTGAAAGATAAGTAAGATTTAGCAATGGATAATATTGATAACACGATTACCCCGAAAGCTAACCGCGGAAAAAGTCATACTAAGTTATTTTTATCGTAATGTTATGGTTGTACACAAAACATAATCTTTCCATTGATATTTCAAATTTAAACTTAAAAGAAAAAAGTATGAATGTTTTCATTGTGCTTAAAAACAGCACAAACATTGAAGTTCGTCAAAAAAGTGGAGATAAAGGCTTTTGAGTTTCCTAATTTTATCGGTCTCTTTTTTTCGAACACTTTGCATAAATTTCTGACAAGTTTGGATTAAAATAAGAATTTAGACTTCCTTATTCCTTTATCAATTTAAATTGTATGTAAAAGATTAAATCATAAATAACAATCAAAAGGTTTTTTTAAAGGACAAACAAGTATCTCAATTGCACTTAGTTGTAACGATAATAAATAGACGCGATACGAGATGATAAATACGAGTATATGAGAGTAGACAGAAATTTTTTTTTAATTAATAGTTGATTGTCTTATAAGCAAAAAATAAACTATAAAGACACACTAATTTTTAAAGATTTAATAATAAACAAATTAATTTTATGTTTATTCAATTTCCTAGACGCACACATTTAGAAATTGTAAAAAGAAGTGCAATCCGAGTAAAGTCTTTTACATTTGGAATATTTTATTTTTGATGCAATCAAAATGAAAATATTTGTCTTCAGTTTCAACTCAGAAATATTTATTCTAAGCTCAGTGGCGCAACAGCTCATAAAAGCTAAGGCCTACTGTACCCAACTCAGTTTTCGTGACCTTGTGCGCTGAGGTGCTTGTTCCGATCAGGTGGTCAGTCTGACGTGAAAGCCCCAGTTCACAAGCAAAATTTATCGACTTATTTATCGACCCACCGAAAGGATGAAAGACTGTGTCGAACTTGCCCAGCAATTGGATACTTTAAGGTAACCGATTACCCAAAATCATAATTTTTTTCAAAAGTTGGTACATTTTTTTATGGTTTTATTTTATAAATCGTCTTATTAGCCTTGTACAATACCAAGTTTTTTATTTCCTATTCACTAGAACAAAAACTACAACTAATTTATTAAAAGCAGATGTCATAACTTTATACAAGATATTATATTTCAAACTTTAAAATGCGTTTTGCTCAAAATGTATGTGTTTTTTTTTCGAAAAATTCAAGCGGGGACAGCGATTGCTCAAACTGTTTTAAGAATAATTTACTGAAATTTTTTGTGTATGTTCTGTGTAATAGAAGGAGTGTTTTAACCTTCAGATTTATCAATCATTGTTTTATTAAAATATTTATAGTCCCTTATGTGAATGTAATCACTGTTTTTTTAAAGCAATTTCACATAAAAACTAAAACAGAATGCTCTAGTTTTTGTAATAAAAATTAAAATTTTTCTTAACCTGATAGTAATTTCAAAAATTGAAAAATTGAGAATTTGTTCATAAACTTTTTGTACAGAGTTTGTGTAATTTTTGTAAAATTGTGCTAATTTGTTCCCAATTTAGTAATAATAATATCTTTTTCTCTTTTTAATTTTAGTATTTTTTTCTTAAATTGTGTAAAATAAATCTAAAAACCACAAAAAAATTTCCATATCTCCATTTTTTTTAAAAAAGAGTTGTCGCAATTAATCTGATAACTTAAATATATACTAGATAAAAAAAGCATGATAAAATTTTTAAATTGTTTTAAAAATATATTCTGTTTTTTTTTTTTTTTCATTCTTTGAAAAAAAATTTAGGATTGAACTTTAGTTCATTTTTGGGGCCGCGGTAGAAATCAATAAGTTTGACTGGGAATTCCATAACTAGCGACTTTTGAGGTTTGGTGTTTAGCTAGGAACTATTATCTAGAATAACAGGAATTGTTACTGGTTAAATTCATTTAGATTTAAAATCTAAAGGGACATATGAATTAGATAACCTACTAATATCCTCGTCACATTACTTTTAATAAATATTAGTTACAGCTAAATTTATATGATTTTCCCTTTTTTTCATATCGATGGTTGTTTTTCTTAGCTCAAAGAATTTTATACAATAAATATCAGTTAAATTATTGTATGAATTCAGTTACTTCTAAAAGCGGTATATATTCCTTAACAATAAAGCAATTCCTTAAAAAATATTTCTGTACAATGTCGTCAGAATTTACATTTTTTTGACCGAGCATTCTTTTTAAGTCTAATAAATATGATTTTTTATTGATAGAAATACATGTAGAAGAATATAGAGTTACTTAAAAAATATACACACTTTTATTAATTACAGTTATATTCTAACAAATAGAGAGCCAAGTACTGTGTATTATAACTTTGAAAAAAAATATCTATCAAAGATAAGTAAAGAAACGATGACGAGAGATTTAAGTTTTTTCGGAAACATTAAATTTCATTTTCCCCGTTGATGAACTTGTTTCCAATATATATATATATACTTTTGATCCCACTCATGACTGCACAATCGAATATAACTGATATTTTTTAATTGGCTCAAATATAAAGACTAATTTCAAGGGTGTGCCTGTTTATTAATGTCGAACTATAAAGCACAGTGGCGTAACGTACACCTCCGCATCGCGAGGAGCGGCATTTCATTAATTTTGTGGAAAACTGTATTTTAGAGTTAACTAAATATTAGAACAGGTGCAGTTGCCATAAAATTAATGAGCTTCATTAATGTAAGTAAAAATAAATACTAGAAATAAAATACACACAAGGTACAAGTAGATAAAAGAAAAATAAATACAAGTAAATAAATACGAACTAACCTTTATTATAAAGGCATAGATATCATTTGCCATTGGATTCAGTTCAACCTAGTTACAAAACTTAAAGATTTTAGAAAATTTTCTAAATTGTTTGATGTTTCGAATTCTTTTAGGATGTTTTCAATTTTGCATATGTTTTTTTTTTTTTTTTCCTTTTTATTCCAGGGTCACCCAATTCTCTGGATTTCAAATTAAAAGACACTTTTTGTGTTTTTTTTCTTTCAGTATTTTAACTAAAAAGTGTTAATTTGCAATCCAGAGAATTAATTAGGCGACCCTGGAATAAAGGTGAAAAAACATATGCAAAATTGAATGAAAGAAGTGAAAATATCTGAAAAGAATTCGAAACATCAAACAATCTAGAAAAATATCTAAAATCTTTAAGTTTTGTAACTAGGTTAGATTAAATCCAATGGTGAATGATATCTATGCCTTTATAATAAAGGTTAATTAGTATTTTTTTACTTGTATTTATTTTTCTTTTATCTACTTGTATCTTGTGTATTTTACTTCTAGTATTTAGTTTTACTTACAATAATGAAACTTATTTTTATGGGAACTGCACCTGTTCTAATATTTATTTGAATCTAAAATACAGTTTTCTACAAAGTTCCTGAAATTCGTTCATAATACCCTTCATTATGTTGTTACTTACTATTAATTTTTAAATATTTCTCTGAGGGTTTTTCTTTCTATTACATTTGTCTCTCCATAAAAATGTATTCGCACTAAAACATCTTAACAATTTAATACAAGTAATTTAATTTGATTGGCAAAAATGTATTTATCCTTGCAATTCAGTAATCGAATCTGTTCTAAGATGGGAGAAAAAATGTGTCCGCTCAAACCACGATGAGTTTCAAAGTGTCCGCTCAACCCACGAAATGTTATGTGTCCGCTACAACCACGTCCGCTGTAGTCACGCAACCTTCTAGGGGGCCCAAAGCCTAACTGCTGCGAAGTACCTTTTGTAAAATACAATTTGGGGGAGGGCTAAAATCTGACTTTGCGGCGGGGAGGCAAATGTTCTTCATTACGCCACTGATAAAGCAACAGATGACTATTGGCGACGGATCTTGTAATTTTGAACCACTGTCTGAGTGAATTGCTTCACTCACGGTTTTGAATCTCAGCTACGCCCATCTCCAAACTACCACATCCCGTCCGCGGGAGGACTTTGAACCACGACAGATTTAATCTAAATCAGTTCCTCTACATCGTGGGTCAACCGTAGCACCAAAGCTAGAAACATTGACACAAAGGCCACGAGTTCGAGATTATGATCACTAGACTACCGCTGCCACTGGACCATTTTCAAACTGAAACTAAATAATATGCGATTCCCCTCCTCCGAATTCCAGTAACAAAGCAGAAGTGATTTATATAAATTACTCTAAACAGTCTGAAATAGACTGTCTAAAGAATAACTGTCTATTCTGTATGACATATTATAACTGTCTTAGATTGAATATTGTTGAATTACATTTAATTTTTTCTGTGGTTACACTCTTATGGCACCAATTAAATAAATTTTTCGACATAATAGTTCAAGAATTTTTTTCGCAAAAAAATTAATATGCTTTGAATTTAACGTTTTTCGTAAAGAAAAAAAGTGTATCTTTTATTTGCCTATATAAGTAGTTTTTAAAACTACCAAAAAAATTTTTTTTTAATTATGTAAATAAAAGAATAATAAATTACAAATTTTTTTTAAAAATGTCATGCATAAATGTTACATAAATAAGGTGTAATGTCATAAATAAATGATAAACATAGTTCTTTTATTTAAAAAAAAGCGTATTTTGCTTTTAAGCGGTGTCAATATAAGCAATCTGATGTATTTTTCACATTTAAGTTCACAGTAAATTGGTTTAAAATGGAATCAAGCCATTTGAATATAAAATCCTTTGTATAAAATCGAAAGAATTTTCACACGCAAATTGGAAGATAACACAAGCATTATATTGCATTTTAAATACACGTTAAAAACATTCTACTACAAATTTCGCATGCGCGGAATGTGAAAACTACGCATATTCGTCAGTAAATGTTTGATAAAAGCAAAGCAGTTGCTCCCGGATAGATGTAGTGGTGAGCGTAGTGCATTCGTATAAATAATCTATCTTGCTTTAAATGTTGAAACTGAGTTGCAAGCGAGTTATTGCTCAATGAAAAAGAGATAAGACTTCAACAAATGTTCGGCATTCTTTTTTTAACGTTTAGTTTGACGTAACTATACACTTACTGAAAATTAAAAGAGTATATTTATTATATATCCCTTTCTGTTGAATAAAAAAGGTACACGTTCATATAAAATTCATACACGTATAAAATTAAATAATTTTATAATGAAAGAAATTTAAGTATTTAATTAATTCAACATTTTAGTGCTTTTCATAAAAGTTGTATATTTTAGACTTTTACTGATATTATCTGAAATTTTGACTTAATATTACATTATATCCGTAAAAATCTGCGAAAAGTCGTTTAAAAATAGTAAAAAAAAAAATTTTAGTAATTTAAACGGTTTGAAAATTACAATAAATTTTGAATAACGCAAGTATATTTTCGAAAGCTAAGAGTAAAATATGAGAGTTTGCTAATGTCGCAAGGCAAAATGAAAGCTATTGGCAACAGACCTGGTAATTTTGAACCTCAATCAAGTGAAGATATCTGAACTGTCAAAACTGTCTCTTCAAAGTACCACATCATGCAAACGGGAGGACTTTAAGCTTGAAAGCTCCTCCATGCGGCAAATCTTCAGTGGCACCAGGACTCGAACCCATAACAGAGGGTAGTGATAGTCCATTGATCATGATCGTGAGCTTCCGTGGTCCATAACATTTATATACAAGTCACTTCTTATGTTCAAGTCTTCTAAGACACCCAGCCGTGCTGAATTAATGTGAGCTTGTAATGCCTGTCGGTTTCGGCTTCCCTCTGAAACCCCTTGTCTACCCTCGGACCCAGCTAGATGTGTGGGAGAAACTGAATAATCATTAGACATGATTCACTCAAATTATTTTAGTGTCACCAAAATATCAAGCAGACACAATAACAATCTAATTAAGATAAAAATATCAGATAGCAGAGCTCGAAGGTGAGACTCAATAGCCTGGGGATACTAATACGGACCCTCAACTGATTCCACGATAACCTAAACAAGCTCAGTATCAACTATGTCGCGCACTAATAAGCTAAACTTCTATTTAAATAAGGATCACGAAACCTGTGCTTTTATGAAATCGAGTCCTACACTGGAGTCCTTGAATGTGATCCTTATCCGGATTCAATCACTGTCGATTGATCCACTCTCAGTAATCTTCAATTGATAAACTCTAAATGCACTTAATCATTTCACGATCTTTCACTCTCCAACTGACCAACTAACTCTTAAAATTCGCGAATACAGAACTTATATACTTAATTTGTATAATCACGCTTTCTACACTCGGTGAAAGTTGATTGATAATATTGAAACTGATATATATAATGTGCACACCCAGAAAAATCCCCAAGGGGTTAGTAGAGCCGCGTATAGATCCGTCACAAGCTTTGAATGGAGCTGAACCACAAAATCTACTCATGATGTGATGCAAAAGTTAAGAAATGAAAATACCAGTAGGAATGTTATTATAATCAATTGGACGTAACTAATTCTTACTGGGCCGTCACCAGTTGTCTACGCTAATTTAAATAAAGGATAAGAAAAAAAAGGAAATACATTTCACTTTAAAATTAATGATTTTATTGATATGTTTTAAAATATTTGTAAAAAGTTGTAAAATAATTTTAAAAAAAGCTCCTTAACCTACAGAAAATGGCCAAACAAAGCATCCTAAACGAACTAACTCCCCTTTCTTTAATTCTATAACCAATAATAAAATCAAAAGTTTGGGAAAATAATATATTTTCCATTAAAAGGATATATATTACTGGAAAAAACTGCAGTATCTTAAAGGAGAGAAGCTCTTGATATATTGAATTTGCACCATACAAAAATTATTTGCAAATAACCCGTGGAATTCTCTTGTGCAGTATTGTAAATCCAAGTGCGTTGTTTGAAGCTGTGTACATGACAACGACAAAGTTTGTACACAATTTTCAACACGCTTTTATGAGCTTCACTTGTATTTAACGAAATCTTTGAACTTGATATTTTTTTACCCATTTTTAAAGGTCAGGTTAATTAGAAATTTTGCACTTGTGAAGGACCGATGAAAATACAATAATTCCATAATTTTGTTCCATTGTCCTGATCAGGAACATTAGGATTAACTATTTCCAGATTTGGCGACTAAAATATTGAGTTAAAATTCTAAAAGCGAAAACGCTCGAGGTGAATACAAATACAACAAACAAACAAAAAAGTGTTTTTATTTGAGAAAGGGGAGGGTGGATTAATTATATAGCAATTTCTTACCATAATATAAAAAAAATTTCTAGTTATATTCTGAAAATGGAAATAAAAAAAAAAGACTCGTGCATGTGTGAAAAAAAATTATGTTCTAACTGCTAAACTCAGATATAAAAACTGTTTTTCTAAATTCACTTGTTAGATCTGTGGAAAGAAACATCATTCATTGATTCATTTTACCAAAACAACTGAGAATTGATGCAGAGGTCATCGAATTAAATAATTTCTTCGATTCAAAACGTGTACTTTTGTGTCTAATTCTGATGCAAGTTTCAGAGAGATTATTGAGATCTTTTTAATGAAAAATATCATTAACTTCACACCTTCTTCCGCATGAAGTATTTCAAACTTAGCTCTTCCAGATTTCCTTCAGTTGGCTGCTCCTACATTTTGCAAAAAAGCCGTATCGAATCTCTGATAGAATGCCAATGTGTATTCTAAATTCTAAAAAAAAATGACGCATTTAAGATTAATTCATCAAGGAATAAACTATAGTTTAAAAAACTAAAAAAAACATGCTTTGATTGTAGATTAAACTGAAAATTGAAAAATAAGTTATAGTTTTTTTTAAGCTATAATTTTTTAGAATAGATCATTCTATGATACGATTTATACAATGTTTCGAATCTATCAAATAGGCTGTTAAACTTAGAAATCAGATATTTTTAAATATGTCTGGTAGACAACCAGTAAAGGATTTGCGCCTTTAGTATGAACCTGCAGAAGAGTCAACTAAGTTTCCCATCATGTTGATATACCTGTTCTGAGGAAAGTATCTTGTTACTACAGAGGGAAATGTGCTGCTGCTCTCTCTCTCTGGTCCTAAAATATCGGTAAAATTTCTCAGGGAAGTGTCCTGCGACATCAACCGGTTCCGGACGGGATTCACCCACGCCATCAAATAAGGTGTTGGACGGGTCATGTGTCGGTAAGACAATATATATACGGGTATTACTTTCTCCAGGAAAGTGGCAAAGTTGCTTAATATCCATTCATATTCTGGTCAGGACAAGAACGAGACTCGTTACTTACGACACCATTTCTCCGTTGTTGAAAGCTCTAAATTGCCGTAGCTGTGCAACAAGGCCCTTTTCCCATGACAGACACGTCCACGGGATTTTACAGATCAGTGTCAGAAATGAACATTATGCCGATCTGTAACAACTCAAAAAACACTGCAAAAATATATCATGAAAATTAAACGTAAAGCAAAAATAAAACGCACCTTTTAGCCTTCAGAAGCTTGAGCGATATTCATTAGAATGGGCTATCACCCTTTCATTTGTAGTCTGTAGTCATCAAGAATCCTCTTACTGGAATTGAATGCAATACTGCCTTTATAAACAGTGATTTAATTTTGGTGAATACGATATGCAATTTCTTTGTGTGTGTATCACTAGCGTAGTAGCCCTGTGTGTGAGAGGTCTTGTATCGAAAATTCTTTCAGGGCGCTTTTTGGGGAGCCCTTACACTTCTAAGAAACCCCGTAGCTTGGGGGGGGCGTATCATTTCCCCTAGTGTGTATGATAATCTATTTTAACATAGTTCAATACATTTGTTTGTTTTTCAACCTACTTGTTGTTGAAAAGATTTTGCAACATCATTGAAATTTCAGATCAATAACTTTCTATTATAAAGTATTGCACTTTTCCTCAAGTAGTTGTATAAAATATTGAATTGTGAAACATTTTATAACTACTATAAATACTATATTACATTGGAATAAAACTTACAATTTATAAGTTTGTAGGTATCAAAGATAAATTTAACTGAAAACAATCTTTTAGAATAAATGTTTTTCCAGTAGCTGAAATCTAAAACATGAATGTGTAGACCAGGGGTGGGCGAACTTTTCAAGGGTGCGGGCTACTTCTGATATTTTCAAGGAGTTGCGGTCCACTCAGTGTCAAAGGCGGGGAAGGGGTCCACGGGTGAGGACCCTCCCTCTCATAACCCTTCATTTTCTTCTGATTCATTATAGTCCCATATATATAGTATGTATAATGTAATTAAGTATTTGATATTAGTAATTTTTTTATTTATTAATGTAAATTATTTATTCAGTAATTAAATTTTTGCTGTTTTTTGTTCCCGACAATCGAAAAAATAAAAATAAAATGTGTTTGGCTGCGCATTGGGGTATGATACGAGAATGGCATACCTACAACCCTTGACCCTCTTCCCTACAGTCCCGAAAAGTTTTTTGTTCCCGACAATTGAAAAAATGAAAAAAAATGTGTTTGGCTGCGTATTGGGGTATGATACGAGAATGGTATACCTTCAACCCTTGACCCTCTTCCCTTTAAAAATTCTTGTGTACGCTACTGCCTGATGTCGTAGGTGTGATGAGGTAAGGAAAAGAGGTTATTATTGTAACTTAATAATAAGTACGGAATATGTACTTACCTACAGAACTAAAATAAAAACAACACTTTTAAAACCGTGTTTAAAGTAAAATGCGATACAAACTTAATAAAAATAGCCCCAAATATAATTATATCAAATGATACATTTCGTTATGAAAAAAATCAAAATACATTAAAGAAATAAAATATTTTTATCTAAAGTTAGTTTTCGTAGTTATAGTCAGTAGAAGGCTTAGTCTGTGTACTGCCAGCCAATCTTGAATTTTTCGTATATAATTATTAACTGGTAAAAGATTTAGGCGGTCACCCCAAAATGTCTTTGCAGTCCACCAGTCGATCGCGATCGACGTAATGCCCACCCCGGGTATAGACAGGCAACACATTCATATCAACAGTAGCAAATGGCAGCGGTGTCGAGTGGTTCTAGTCAAAAGTCCTGCAGGCATTGAAGAAGGACTTGACTCACGTTAAATTTGTTGTGAGTCAAAGTCTGAGGGGCAGTACCAGTTCAGATGTTGTCCTTGAAACTTGACCTCGTTTCAAAAGGTTCGTCGCCAATAGTTCTCACAATGCTTTAGAGAGCGATGTTGAAGACAATGAAATGATTCAAAAGTACTAAAGGCTATTTCATGGCACTTAATTGGTTAAACTAAAACAAAAGATTTCTGTAGAAGCAAAAGGTATGTGCTATCCATTGAAATAGATCTCAGATAAGTATTTTTTTTTTAACATTTATAAACCCCGTGCACCACCGAACGTATAACACGGTGGTAAACAACACAGACAGAAGAAAGGATTACAACACAAACATCCATGCCTTCTCCGGGATTCGAACCCAGTCCCTGCGGCACCGCAGTCAGCTTCACTGACCACTATACCGGATGGGCGGCCTCAGATAAGTATGTAATACTAATAAAGTTCTTTTTCTGGATTTTAAAACAGTTCAATGCTAAAATCAAGCTAAATCAACTCAAATTAAACATTTAATAAATATATCGTCTTGAAATTGAGGGTATTTCAAGAAAATTAATTACCCTTATATTAAATAACTTTTGTTACAAAAATTTATCAAAACAACTTATAAAAAATTTTTTTAAAAAATTTAAGAAAGTGTCACAAATTATTTCCGCAAAATCCGGCGTATAATGAATGCGCACTTTTAACACAAAAAAATGAGATCGAAATTTAAGGGTGGCGTTATACGCCAGATATAAAAACGATAGACTAAAAATGAACGAAAGAAGTGAGCATAAAAAAATTTACTTCTACACATATCGAAACACTGTTTACCTAGAAGAAATGACAAGCCATATCAACTAAGAGTTGTAGTTCTATAAGTGTGCTGGGATAATACCTCGATAAATCGCTTCAAAGCACAAGAGCATGGTATATTAACATTTCAAATAAAACATAAAAATAAAAAAATGCATCTTGAAAGTACAGGTGAATGTTATACACCGGTGCGCGCTATACGCCGGATTTTAGGGTAATTTTTCCAGGTATTTATTTATCAACGCAATTATGAAAGATATTATAGAAAAATATATATATAAAAATAGATTATGTAATAAGTTTTTTAAAAACGTGCTTATGATAAATAATATACTTTCGAATTAAGAATAAATTTCGGAGTTTTGAAACATTGTAATCAATCTTTTAAAAAATAAAAACAAAAATGTCTTATAGTTTTGTTATGTAACGCCGATAATGTTATACTCAGATATTTCTATTTTTTTAGTCTTAAATTTACAGTTTTTTTTGTCTTATAGACAAAGTTATGTAGGTCGAAAGTTGTGTAAATGACTGAATGACGTAATTAACATTCTACACATAGAATGCGTAGAAGATACATATTAGGTTATCATCGTATAGGTGATATTAGAATGGAAAACCTTGAACTAGACACTCTTGTTTTATCACGAAGACTACGAACGACGTCTGAATACCGTAAAAAAATTTATCACTTAACCTATTAAAAAGTTAATAAAAATTCATGACCTTAAACGAAAGATACATTTATCAAGGACACATAATAATTTCTTGGGAAAGTGTTATGTTAGCGTTGTGTATTTGAATTTGTGAAGAGTTTCTGTTGGTAATCACTTGAGTTGAAGAGGGTTTTAAATATATCTTGTGTTGCTCTCTGCGTATGCTTTTATTGAAAGAAATTATACGTGTCGTATAAGACGAAACTTATCGATAAACACAGTCAAGGAGTTGTTTGACATTTGTGTCTCGAGGTAGAGGTAGTAGAAAAAATATATGAAATCATGAGATGCAGAAAAATACATTTGATTTTTATTTTATACACACACTAGTGTTCAAAAAATTAAAAGAGTGTTTCGATCTTGCCGATTACCTCTAGAGCTACAGAACATATTTTAAAGAAATTGGGTACATATGTAGAGTTGATATAATGCAAAAAAAATTATAGTTTAAAAAAAACTAAAGAACACTCTTTTATAGTTAATCGAAATAAATTGCAACTTAATATTTTAGTCGCCAAATCTGGAAATGGGATCTGAAATTAGTCACCAGAGGCAGGACGGGATCTGAAAATGGGAAATCGATGATCCTGATGATCCTGATCATGACAATGGAACAAAATTATTAAATTATTGTATTGTCATCGGTCCTGAACAAGTGAGCAAAATTTCGAATTAATCTGACCTTTTAAAGTGGATAAAAATTGAGTTCAAAGATTCCGTTATATACAAGCGAAACTTATAAAAGGGTGTTAAAAATAATCATTCAACAGTTAAAATACACACACGTGATCGTACATAACACTCATTGAAGTCGAAAGGTTTGAAACAACTGTTGCAGAATAGAACAAAAAAAAACCTGGTTGATAGGAAGTATTTTCCCTTCTTTCAGATAAACAGGCCTCACACACACACACCGTGGTTTTATAACGGAAATAAGGGAATTTATTAGTTCCAGTGGAAATTGGTGCCCCTTGTTCTGCAACTCTGTTTTCAGGTCTTATATGATTCTCAAAGGGGGTTTTCGTGTTTCAGTTGCTCTTCCCAGAGCGTCCCAAGCATGCTCTATTTGGATAAGGTCTGGAGATCTAACTGGCTAATCCATTTGGCGAATATCCTCAATTTCCAGAGATTCATCGACTAAATGAGCTCTGTGTGCCTCACGTTGTCATCCAGTCAAATAAAATCAGGTTCAGCTGCACCCGTCGAAAGCCAAACATAAAGCTACACAAGAGCTCATCCCAAAACCTTACAGCAGTTACAGTGCCTCTTGCAAAGACGTAGAGGTGAATGGGACCATCCAGTGTGATGCCTGCCCAGACCGTCAAACCTCCGCTATTGTAACGGTTGATTTCTTGGACATTGGACGGCATTTAGCCTGTTTATGGTTCTCTCCATATATTCCCACCGTACTTTCAGATGGAGAGAACTAGGGACCATACCCCTTATTCGCCTTTTTTTGTTATATTTGGCAGCTGCTGTTTCATACCTTCAGACTATGATGGGTGTTACGCACGATCATGCGACTTTATTTTAATTGTTGAATTTTTTAATTTTTTTTTTTTTTTTTTTTTTTTTTGCTTATATACGTCAGCCACATATACATACCAAATTTTTCTAAAAATCTATCTAGTAGTTCTAGAGATATTCAACCAAATCTAAAAATTCTTTTAATTTTGAACACCAGTGTAAAACTGTGTGCATACTTAAAACACAGTGGAAACGCAATCATGAAAATAATAAAAAAGTGAAATAAATCTATTGTGAAATGTGCTTGAGAAATTAAAGAATTAAAAGCACAAAATTATTAGTTAACATCTCATAATACGAGAACTCAAACTATCACAAGAATACATTCATACAGATATTTATAGAAACGATGATATAGAGACAGCCCTAGAAACATTTATAAAAAAAAACATTTACACTTATTAAAATAATATCGTGCGTGTGAAATTTTAAGATTTCCCTAATTTTAAAAAAATATCAAAATTATATATACAAAGTAATTTTAGTAAAATATTTACAGAATCTGCTAAATCTCCCTCCCCAACTTCAAAGAATTACAAATTATTTAAGGTATCCGACTACCCTAAAATTGTGAATTTTGCCAAAAACTGGCAATAATTTTTATGATTTATTTTACAGATCATCTTATTAGATTTATAAAAATACCAAGTTTATTATTTTCTGTTCATTGAACAAAAACTAAAAGTGTTTTTTAAAAGCAGATGCCATTACTTTAAGCAATATGTCATACTTTAAAACGCGTTTTGCTCGAAATGTGGTTTTTTTTCAAAATGCTCAAACCGGGCCAGCGATTGCTGAAAAAGTTTTGAAAACAATAAACTGAAACTTTTTGTGTATGTTCTGTATAATAGTATAAATCTTTTAACCTTCAGATTTATCAGTCACTGTTTTATTACAAAATTTATAGTCCTTTATGTTAATATATTCACGTTTTTTAAGCAATTTTATATAATAACTAAGATAAAGTTCTCTAGTCTTTATAAAAACTAAAATATCTCTTTTCCTGAATGTCATTTAAAAAATAAATAACTTCAGAATTGAAAAATTGAAAATTTGTTCATAAACTTTTGGTACAGAATAGCCCCCCCCCCTCCCCGTTCATGTTATTTTTTGTAAATTTTTACCCATTTTTTCCCATTTTAGTAAAAATAATTTATTTTTATCTTCTTAATGTTAGCATATTTTTCTTAAAATAAACTAAGCAAACCTCAAAACCACACACACAAAAAATCCCCACATCTCCATTTTTTTAAAAATAAGTTGTCGCAAATAGTCAGATACCTTAATTCCAAGCCAAAGTAATTTATATTGTAACATTTGAATAAAAGGCAAATTTGAATTAATATATTTTTTTAATTTCAAATAGCAAATCACAAGACAACTGAGCATCATAACAAACATACAACAAGAGTAAAAATGACGCCAGTAAATCCTGGGCAGTCCTCGTCACCCAATAACGCTCCCAAATCAAAATGCGAAGAGCAGAGCCCTTGCGGAGGTGCAAGAGGTCCATATCCTATATTAGATTGCACAGAGGGCAGAGAGAGTCTGATACGGCGTTGATACTATGGAGATGCTTGCGGAGGCAGACATGACCAGAAATGAGAAGAAACGTTGCAAAAGATTCCTTTCTTGGGCAATTCGGTACTTCACAAATTCGTTGAAAGCATTATTTATTTTTGTTTCTGGAAGTAAAAAGAAGGATCATGCCTTCCCAACAAATGACCTGATGGAGTCACAGGGAAGACCGCAATATGATGTTTAGAGAATTGAGGCTCCTTTTTTAACCAAATACAGTCTCTCCCAAATACGGCCAACCGAATAACCATAACGGTCTCATTATCCTGAACTCCACAATGGGCAGGGATCCATTGAAATACAACATTTTTGCTGTTAACGGCGAGCCAATGGAAAAGATATAAACAGCAATCGACAGTTGATAAAAGGGAATCACTTAGTGAGACAATAGGTTGAAGGGCAGCTTTGGAGTCTGTTGTAAAAGGAATCGCGTTGAATGGCTCTTTTACAACTACAGACATTTTTAATTCATGAATTAATATAATTAAATTAAGAAAAACTGAATTCTATGATATTCAATAAAAAAAAACGCCTTGTTAAAAGAAATTAGCAAGGTTTTTCTGAATAAATGTATTTGAAATGTTAAAATCGAAGTTAGTTTCATATATCTCTGGTCCAAAAGCTTTAAAAAATTGTTGAATGCAATTTAATTACATATTTCATCTATATTTTTAACAAAATACAACTGTTTGCTGTCTATCATGAGTTATTGGAGGGATATGAAAGTTTGAAGAGTGCGTGCCGTCTTAAATCACGTGATCTTGTTTCGAGTTTATGTGGTCCGTTTCCAAAACATTGCTTCGAAGTGCGATGAAATAAGCAATTTAATCTTGAAAAAAAAAACGAGTTTTCAATTTAAAGCTATGTTCAGGTCAGAATTCTTTTTTTTTTTGTTTTGAAAAGTATTTTGCAAAGTATTTAAGCAAAGATAAATTTTATTTTACACTTTTTATGTACAATTATAAATATCGAAATAAAAATGTCATAATGTGAAGTTGCTGATAGAAGCGTGAGAATTTTTGTCGCCACGTGTCGCAAGATAATAGTATTTCGCAATTCCTTTCTTTTCCTTGATCCTGTCGAAAATAAATTTTTTTACACGCTTACACCTTCCTTTTATGAAGAGTTTATTATTTTTATCTGTGTTTCTTCAGAAACGAATAAGTTTTTACGAAGATCTTTTTTTGCTTTAAGTTTCAGTTGGTTTTTATTTCAGAACAACAATATCACTGCGAATTATTTGAAATAATCCTACTTTTATTCAGCCTTCGGAAGAATGGACCATCAATATGTCTTCATTAAAATACAGCTCAAGAGCTTTTAAATTAATCCATGAGATCTATAGTGATATGTAACTCATCTTTCTTTAGTGGTTACAAATCTGAAAAAAATCAATTTTTAGTATCAACTGCCATCATATTGTTTTGATTACTTCGTCCTTTGGTAATATGTGCTACAGGTATTTGTTCAATGGCCCCAAAGATGCAAGCAGAATTTTATTTTCTCAGAGCCCATTTTCAATTTTGGGTTTTTTTTAATTCAAATCCATGTAGATCGAATAATCATAATGCTATGACTTTAAATTTAAGACAAGCATCGTAAGTAATCCTACTTACACAACTTACAAATTTTTTTTCAGAAATTTTTTTTAATAATATGACAATTTGTGATTTGGTATTTCGTACAATGCCTAATTTCCTACTCCACATGTGGCAAAACTATCTCTTAAAAATAAAAATTTAGCTGCATTGAAATTTTTTATAATCTAATACCTACAAATCATCAATGTCTAAAAAGGTTTATTTCACTTACATAACAAATTCTAACCAATGTATGTACTTAAAGTCAACTAAATGATTCAACGTACAAATTTTTTATAAATAAAAGAAAACTTATGTTTTTTTTTAAAGAAAAATATTGATTATTTGTTATATGTGTGAATTACTAAATAAATACAAGTGATGAAATCAATCGAAATAATTTTACTCAAAATTTCCTTATGAGAGTTATTTTTTCCCCAGAGAAACTGAAAACAAGAAAAGAGCTTCTGAAATCTCGAGCTTTGGCGTAACATACTCTAAAAAAATTCTTGACACATATTAAATTCTTTTTAGTAGTCTGTTTTGAAATTAAAGAAACAAATTTCTTTTACCTTTCATCTATCATTGAAGGTGTACAATGTTATGCAACAAGAAAATTAATTCACTCCAAAGAATGGACGAATAGTGATAAAATGCATTTTTGTTCTCTCTGTTTTGAAACAGTATGGTTTCTTTTATTGTCGGTTCTTTATACAATTTGGGAAAATAAATAAATATGTAACCCACGTGTACTGCATTGCTCTCAATAAAAAGAAATACAATTGATTTAATTGAAGAAAATAATATTTTGCAATGATTTTAACTATTCACAGTTAGTTTCACTTTCTTGCTTAATCTTATAAAAAACGATTGTTTGACAAATAATTTATCCCATTAAGTGTCTAAACACTGAATGTGAAAATAATTTTGTTGAATTTTATTTTGTAATGGGGTGAAAAGTCCTTGAATTGAAAGTTCTGTGTCTGATATACTTCAAGGACTTTCAGAATTGTATCAGACAATACAGGCTGGAAATTCTCGTTTTGATTTCCTTAATTTTTTTTGTTATTGGCGTTTCTAGCGCAGTAATTTTATTGATATGAATCTTTCTGATGATTTTTTTTCTTCAGTTTTTGACTCAGTAGGTAAGAATTTGTATCCTTTTTTAAATATGGCGAACAAATAGACAAATGTTGCGAAAAAGTAGAAAAAAGATTATGTGCTTTTTATATTATTCTTGTTACATTATGAATTATTTGAAATCTGAAATTTAAATTTATAAAATAGGCAGTATAAAGCTAACAAAAATGAATTTGTAACAGAATGGTTTTATGCCAGACAAGAACACTCTGAAGATTTTGGAACCCCGTCTCAAATGTGAAGTGGAGCCCCACTAAATAAGAAAAATAAATTCTTACTAGACATTCTTACATAAAGTAAATCTAAAAACCTTTTTAGGGGTGGGGTATAAGAAGTGAGTGAGAGTTTATTAAACCGTGCGTATAAGGCAACCAGAGGCGTAACGTACACCCCCGTAACCTCCGCATTGTAGAAGGGAGCCCAAAGTCTGGCTGACGTCTAGTCCACACCCTTTGTAAGATCTGGCTTGAGGCACAAAATCTGAGGTATCTGGGGCGCTCTAGTATTCTTCGTTATGCCACTGAAAGCTACATGAAGGCTGTTGGGGGACCTACCTCGTAGTTTTTGAACCATGGCAAGTGACAAAGGTAACATTTGAGTAAGCAAATATTCTCTCCAAAGTATCCCACCACTCTAACGAGAGAACTTTGTGCATCAGCCCTTTTTCGACCCGAGTCTTCAGTGACAGTAGGATTCGAACTCGTGACGCACCGGTCGCAAGCTTGTCAACATGACCCCTTAGGTTCCACTAAAATAGAGTCAGCGTGGTAGCCTAGTGGTCAAGGTAACAGACTCGTGTCAGGCTTGTTATGAATTCAAACCTAGAGCCGCAGAAGACCCGGCATGCAGAGGGGGCCGATGCATGTTAAATCTTTCAAAGCTTAAAATCCTCCCGTTGGTGTGTTGGGTAATTTCGGAGTGTGGGTTGTAACTTTCGTCGCTTGACCATGGTTAAAAACTACGAGGTCCATCGTCAATAGCTCTCGTGCAGCTTTATAGTACGACACGTAAATTTTATTCTTACTCAATCTCACACTAAAATATAAGTGATAATAATCTATAATTTATGAAATAATAATAGCACCAAATAATATTTACACCGAAAAACTGAAACTGATACCTAACTAATTCTGTTCACTTTATTTCAACCAAACATTTTATTGTTTTACTTTTACTTAAATATTTGGCTAAATTGTTTTATGTAGGTAATAAAGTATATTTGATATTTTTTGGAAATAATGTGGGAAAGTGTAAGTGTACTTTTTTAATCAATATTTTACGATGAATTCTCGAAGCCATTTTTTTGTTATTATTTTAAGCTACATTCTCAGAGCTATTTTTCAATTAATATTTTAACGTACATTTGGTGCTCATCATTTCAAAAGTAAACTTTAGTTTTATGTATATAGGAGAACTTATATATAGAATTAACGCGTAAATAACTTTTATTAACACCTAAGACGTATATTGTGTTGCTGATTAAATAAAGCTCCGGAAATTCGATCGACTGACCGCCCCTGACTGATGTCAAACTGTACTAAACCAAAAAAAGATTTTAAAAAAATTAGCAGACCTAAGTGACAAAATTTTCTTTATGAGATTAACTTAGAGTGGCTGCTCAAATAATGGAAACTACCAAACATTATTTATTTATTTGCAGATCTTTAAAAAAAATAACGTCAATTTTTTTGAAAAAATGCAAAATTAAAAAAAAAAAACATCATTTCATTTATAAAAATCTTAGTCTAAGATACCAATACGATTAAAAAAATACATAAATAATGCGTGGATTTTAAACCAAAACAAATGTCATTTGCTCTAGGATTCTCAAGAAAATATTTTACAATGACTTATTTTTTTGAGGATTATCAATTATATATATATATATCCTAGTTCCTAAGGCTGGGAGTTTGCTTCTAGTATTTCTGTGGCGAAATCTTTCCTATTATGACGATAGTTATCTTAGGTTTATATAAATCACATTGTTATAGTTTTTTATTATTGTAAGCGAATTAGCTTGTAGCCTAATTATGAATTCTTAATAGATTCTAAGGTGGCTATTGTGTGTATATATGTATATATTCTTACTTATTACCATTTTATTATCTACCATTAGTTCAAATTATAATTTTTCATTTATTTATTGACATGTTTTATTTATGCTAATTTTTGTTTATTCAAGATTATGTTTTGTTTTTTTAAAAAGCTATAACATTATAGTATTACATTAATAGCTTATGGTTTTATCTATAATATAGTTAAACTTCTCTAGAAATTTATTGCTTTCCCTATGGCCCAGAATACTGGCAAATTCAGGTGAAGGTTGGCTGGCCAGAAAACTTTGTTTAAACCTGCATTCCTAGTTCCTAAGGCTGGGAGTTTGCTTCTAGTATTTCTGTGGCTAAATCTTTCCTATTATGACGATAGTTATCTTAGGTTTATAACTATTTTTGTATATTTTTGTAATATATATATATATATATATATATAATATATATATATATATATATATAATATTATATATATATATATATATAATATTATATATATATAGTATCTTTAAATTGAAAATACACCTTCAACTATTATGTCTGAGATATTGAGAAAAAAATCAAAGAAAACCTTTTGTTTAAGGAGACATGATAGATTTATACAAAAATCTTTGATTTGATACTTTTTGAAATTTTTTTTGCGTATGCAATGTATATGGATTACGTAAAATGGTTTTTACGCTCAAAATACTCAAAAGACTAACCATTTAAATTTCTACAGACAAGGTTTAAAATTTATGAGAAGGATTTTAAAATGTTACTCTTCCTACAATAATTAATATAAACACATGAAATTTAATTTATAATACGTCAAGCTATGTATAAAAAAAAGTTGGTTTGGGTTTTCTACTAGCATGATTGATATTCATAAAACCCTTTTTTTCCTAACGCTTTTTTTTTTCTGAAAATTCTTTGAAAAATGTATAAAATCTATAAATTCAACTATTTTTTTAAAAAAAAATATTACTTTAATTCAAAAATGTGTACCAACTTTTATCACATGTATTATTAGCAATAAGTAAAAAAAAAAATTCGAAGCATATTAGCACAATACAAAAAAAAAAAACTTCAACATTTTAAATGAAGATAAATGGGTTATTTTTTCTTTCTGAGATAAATCCGTTTAAATTTTGTATTTGTCTTTAGATGTGAATTAAAACAAAAGTAAAGGTTATCATAATTATGAATTTTTTTTACTGATTTTTGTCAACTGAATCGTTCTGTGTCCCCTTAACTGCGAAATCCTAAATGCGCCTAAGAATGCGCCAATTTCAATGCCATATCAAGTAAAGATAATTCCACACCAATTAAACTTTTGATTACTTGAATGATTTCAACCATATTTTTTAATAAAAGCGAGAAAACAAAAGAAAAATCAAATTTCACAAATGAACAGTTCAAAATCAATATACTTCAGGTACTTTCTATAGTAAGTGTTATACACTCATGGACAAAAAAATTAGCGGATTAAGAAGGAGTCGTCAAAATGAAACGAAATTTTACATACGTACTGACTACTTTGATGTAAGTAAATGATTAGAAAATCAAAGAAAAAGAATCATTTATTTCAGAGAAAAAGGCAAAAGAACGGAGGGTTTAATACACAGTTGAATCGAGTGAATACACGATGCGATACGATCGGGCATTGAAGCATACAAGTTCTATATGATGCCTGGAGACATCTCGTTCCGTATTTGCTCTAACTTTGCCTCTAGTTCGTTCAAACTCGTGGGATGCCCAACTCGCCATCCCGAATAATTCCAGATATGTTTGATTGGAGACAAATCTAGGGATCGGGCAGGCCAAGGAAGGGTAGTAACAGTGCGGAGACAGTCTTGTGACACCCTCGCGTGTGAGGCCGAGTATTGTCTGGTTGAAAAATGGCTCCTGGGAGCCGTTGCATGAGTGGGAACACATGTGGTTGCAGGATGTCATGGACATACCGCTGGGCTGTCATGGTGCCACGGATCAATACTAGGGGTGACCGTGTATTGTGGGCAATGGCACCCCATTCCATTACATCAGCTGTGGGAGTGGTGTGTCGCTGTAAAGCAAAGGCAAGGCTGAGGTATTCACCACGGGGTCTCCACACGAATACTATTGTCATTTAAACTGAGATTGAATCTGGATTCGTCGCTAAAGACGGCCTGGTTCCATTCCGCTGCAGTCCAGTTTCCTCGTGTGCGGCACCACTCCAAGCGGAGGCGTCAAGGGCAACACACGTAATAGGGCCAACGATCCCAAATGTCCTTCAGCCAAGCGCCTTCGTATGGTTCGAGAAGACACAGTGGCCCCTAGGGAAGGAACTACCTGTGCCTGTATGGCGGCCCATGAAGCAGTTGGATGTACGCGTGCATTTCTTACAATGTGGCGGTCTTCTCGACGACTGGTCTGTCGAGGTCGTCCTGAGCCTGGTCTTCGTGTAAATGACATCTCTCGAATCCACTGGTCCCAACACCTCTTCACAACACAATCACAACGGCTTGATTGACGAGCTACTCGCCTAGCTGACCACCCAGCTTCCATTATGCCGATGATTCTCCCCCTCTCAAACTGCGAACGCTGCTCATATTGTCTTCAAAAAGAGTGTAATGGCATGTCTACTTCAGCACTTCTTTTGTAAAGGATTAAGTGCTTTCAAACAAGCTTTGGTTACCTGTTTTATGCTCCACGGAGAACGACGTTAAACACCCTCTACCGACTATACGCAATGAATAATCAAGCGGCATTTCTAATCATTTGCATATCTCCCCGACATGTACCTTCAAGCCAAGTTTCGTTACGATTTCACAATTATTTCTTGGTGCGTTAATTTTTTTGTCTATGAAAGAATTAGCGTCGCACTATAAAGCAACACGATGGCTATTGACCTCGTAATTTTAAGACATGATCAAATAACGAGCCAGACACCTGAGGTGGCAAGTCTTCGCCACATTACTACACCACGTCGTCAGGAGGACTTGAAGATCGACAGGTTTAACATACCACAGCCCCCTCCATATGGCGGGTTTTCAGTGGTACTAGGAACGAACTCATGACATGCTGGTCCCGAGACCGTGATACGATTTCTAGGCTACCACAACTGCAGTCATGATCTTGAAACTCATATTTTATATAAAAACATATAAACTATTAAATACTTTTTCCGGAGGGGCTGCATTTTAGAAACTTAGCCTCTGCACAGACATTGCAAGTCCCTAAAATGTGAGAATAATTTCATGGTGGCACCACACCCAGTGGCGGCCGGCATCATTACCAAATTTGGAAGCTTGAATCAATTTTTAATTCAAGCTCTCATTGAATGCTAAGTTTTGCCGATAGTATTAGAGCCAAATTGATACTCAGTGGATCTTTCAGATGCTATGTAATCAAACGACATGCGTTCTTACGATTTTTGCATCCAGAAAATGTTTCGACTTCAGCCGGGGTCGAACCCGTAACCTTGGGCTTAGGAAGCGGGCACGCTGCCTCTAAGCCACCGAAGCCGATCACTGTTAGGTATTAAATTTTAATAAATACGATTTTAAAAATATGTTTTTAGTTCACGAGTGATTCCTTTAAAGGAATATTTCTCTTCTAAATATAAATAAATAAGAAAAAATTTCTTTTAGTTAACACCTTTCCTTGTTGGATGTATCAAATGTAAAATACTTTCTTGAGATAAGAATAAAAAGTAAAAAAAAGCATTAAAAATTATAATTAATTAGATATTATTGTAATTGTATATAAAAGAACCAATAACTGGGCTGCTCTGAAATATTTTATTAGATCATGCAACTCAAAGATAACAGAACTTGGTAAAGAAAAAAATTTTGAGTTGTGACATTGAAACAGAGAGCATTATGGAAACAGAGAGTATTATGGAAACAGAGAACATTTCATTTTTATCGTGAAATGTTTCATTTGCCTTTTTAGTATGTAGACATTGTTATCCTCATAAAAAGACAGAAAAAGAAAAAAAAATTTTTACGAACAAGAAAAATCCGAAAGAAATTGGACATATTTTATTTTATTGGGTTAAACTGAGAAAAATACGAATATTTATAAGAGACAAAAGCGGTGTCTAACAGTAATGAGCTTATATTTGTGATAAGAATATATATTATCGAAAACTTACATTCGTACATTTGTTCAATGGATTTTGTAAGAATTAGATAATTCAATAAAATACACACCCTGTAATAAATAAATTGGAAAGAGACAGGTTTGCATAGCGTTGATATATACATAAAATTTGTTATTCCTTTTTGAATTTTTTTGTGTGTTTAACGCGTTAAAACTGTATTGTAAAAAATATATATGGCATTAATACAAGTATAAAAGCATGAAATTGATATACGCTCTTTTTAACTCCAAATTTTAAATTTTGCAAAGAAAATTCATTTTTTTTTTACCACAAAATTTTATAAGAACAGTTTTTGCATCGCAATAAGTTGTTAACTTTTGTAGACAGTATTCATGGGAAACAAATTTTAAATGCTGTTAAAACTAAAATTTAATTTCGAGAGGTTTCAAATATTATTCTAACTGTTTTTGACTTCTAGGTATACATTAATGTTGCTTTTGAACTTCGCCCAATTTTAGGAAAATTGCTCTAAAAATTGTAATAACTTCTCGTGATGAGAATTAAAATAAAACCTGCTTCTATATAATTAAAAATTATTGGACTTCTAAAATCTATGTTTTATTTTAGCAGAACATAGATTATTTAATTTTAATGTACTAAAGGGGATGTATATGCTGGTTGTTTTAATGTAAAAAAAATGCATAACTTATAGATTTTGCATAAAAAAATGAACTGATTTAAAAAGGCCCTTTGTTTTTGTTTTTATACGAATCGGAAATTCAATAATTTGAACTTTATTTAAAGAGTCTTCTTAATAAATTTTTTTATGCACCATGTTTTTATAACCATTTTCATGCATTGCCATCTACTTCTGAGCTATAGTTCAAATTTCAAGTCTCTAACTCATCGGGAAGTTAGTTTAAAATCAATTACAAAATTCCACCCGGACAGACATACAAGAAAGCAAGTTAATAAAAAAATATGGTAACCTGGGGGCCCTCTTTGACCCAGAGCAACGAAATTGAATACGTAGATGTAACTCGACCCGTGCTATCGACAAGTGGTCTTTGTTCGTGTAAGTTCCGGAGTTACTGGGCCCTTTGTCGAAATCGGGGCCCGAGTTCCAAGTCTAGAACTTCTTTTCATATTTTCATGCATTGTCATCCACTTCTGAGCTATGGTTCAAATTTAAAGTTTCTAGATCATCGGGAAGTTAGTTTAATATCAATTACAAAATTCCCCCCGGACAGACAAGAAAGCGAGTTAATAAAAACATGGTAAAAAGGGTAAATTTGAATTGCATAAAAGCTGTATATAGCTAATTTACTAGATCTAATATAACTTTATGTTAATAGGCTTGAAAATTGTTTTCACAAATGTTCAATTACCAATTCAATTTGAAATTCCCCGGGTAGTCAATTTGAATTCATTATAGAGAGAAAAACATTTATTTGATGATACCAACACCTTTACAAATATTGACAATTAAACTAAACTCAGTGGCGCATCATCCCATGAGGATCTGAAGCGAAGGGTCCAAGCAAGCTTGGTACTCATTTATCGACCCACTGAAGGGATGAAAGGCTGAGTCGACCTTGCCCAGCCCGAGAATAGAACCCTGAACCTGAGGTGCGAAAGCGCGATACGGTACCCTTCGGCCACTAGGCCTCCATTGACTATTATATTCATCCGAAAAAATGAGAAACAGGAAAAGGTTCAATATCAGTTTGTATTTTCCAATTTTAAAAATTATTTTTTTAAAAATCTCCAGGCATTAAAATATTTAAAAATGAGATAAGAAAAACATATAAGCAATCTTAGATAAAAAAAAAAACCTTCTTATTTTTTGTCAATAAATAATTTCGAGGGATAGTGAAGAATCATTAACCTTGACATTATAAGATCAGGAAACAATGAGGGCTTCAATGAGAAAATGCAATTTCTTTGAATTATTTCGACGACAAAAAGACATAGGAGAAATTTTATCCTCAAATACTGAAGCTCGAATAAATCCCTGTGGTTTTGTAGTAGGGGCAAATATTAAAATTTTTGTGGCTTATAAGCACCACAAAATCTAAACTTTTATTGCATTAACGTAAACCCCAAAGAAGAAATCCCATTCAATTTTTCGAAATATTCAAGGTTATAACGGTAATGAGGTTCTAATCTTTTTTAAATTGTCAGATTAACCGCGACAAACGAATTTAAAAAAATTCTTTCTTTTAAGGTTGTCTTGGCTTGGTGTCAAAAACGACAAAAGGAGTCAACTGATCAGCTTCCAGTGAAAGAACAAATTGCAAAAACTTTTTCATGGAAGATAATTATATATTAATATAAGTGTGTGGCTTTTTTTTTGAACATTTATTCTCAGTGCAAATGCTGTATTCTCATTATTATCTGTAGCAATTACGGTACTTTCTTTCCGTTTGCTTTCATCCTTTTGCAGCAATGGCACGTTTTTTCGTATTTCCAAGTCACGTGTGGAAAAAACCAGCCTAAGAATGCCTGCTTGAGGGCACAAGTGGATTTACACATTTTATGTGTAATTGTCCTTTCGCTAATTAGCATTATTTTTAAGTCCACTTTTTAAACGTAATGAATCGTACTTTTTTTCCCTCACAGATATGTCTTATGTGATATTCAATGCAAAAATTGGCTTTTTAAGTATTTACATTTCGTATACAGTAAAACAATTTTTTTATAACCATGCAATTCCTTATTTCATATAAAATACTTTTTTTGCTTGTTCTTATTTAGGAATATCTCAAGTGGCCAACATGTATGTAATATATGTAAAGTCGCCAACAAGTTGACGTCGTTCTATGGCAGGGATTGCGAACCTTTATGAATAAACGTGCCATTTTTTCTTAAAAAATGTTAAAAGAAGTATAAACGTCCCGTCAAATAATTTTGACTTGTGATTATTTGTAAAATAATAACAACTTAAAACTCTTTATTTACTACGAAAATTTACCTTTTACACTGCATAGATGAAAATGTTTTAGTTATAAGTGTAATTCAAATTATACATAATATTAGTGGGACTTCTGTTGCGCAGAGTGGATGACGAATAAGCATATTAGGATTGTAGATGTTACTTATAATAGAATGCAAGCTTCATAGGAGTCATCTGCCAAATGGTTTCAAAACAATCGATAATTTTTGCTAGGGTTCACTTTTTTGACAAGAGAATTTGTTTCAAACTGCCGTTTTACAGACGATGTTTTGCATACCATTGTTGCAGTACATAAAACATGCACCGCTTTGTCGCCTGTACTGATAATGCCATATTTCTAGATTCACCAATTTTAAAATTATCTGTTACATTCACTATCTTGCACTTTTTGTTCTGAACTAGTATTGTTGAATAACAGTTAAAAATCGTAAATATAACACATTTAAACTTTAAAATACAGTCGTGTCAATGAAATTGACTATGCTATGCGCAGACAAACTTTGCATCATAAGCAACTGCAGTCCACGACGTAACTAATGCAAGACAATAACAAACGAGTGTGCACCCCGCTGCGTTTGTTCCTAATACTTCACTCGTGATCAGTGGCGTAACGGAAAATAAATGCCCCCCCCGCAAGGTCAGGTCTTGGGCCCCAAGCCGGATCTTAGAAATTTATACTTGCTAGAAAAGTCTGCTTCATCCAATACTGCTTATATAAACGGCAAAAAAAATTTTAAAAAACGGAATTTTAAAATTTTTTAAAAATTTTATTTTATTTAGTTCATTCCAGTATGTCCTTTATTTCATAGCTTTGAAAATAAGGACAGGTTTGTAGCGATACCGACAAAAATCAAGTAGAAAAAGTCTGCGTTCACTATTTTAATAGTAACTATAAAAATTATTTAAAAAGGATAATGAGCTATTTAACAGCTAGTTGGATAACCCCGTGTGTTGAGAAATTCCTGAAGTCGTTTCGGCATTGAATTATTAAGTCTAGTGGTTTCTTCAGAGCTTATCTTCTCTCATTCGTCCTTAAGAACACTCTTTTCCAGCAAGTGAATATATATACAAAGGATTGCCAAACCACAAAATAATGTACCTTTATACATCACGTAAAAATATTTATCATTAAACTTCTTCTGAACGCAAAATCAACCGGAGTCTGAGTAAACGCGAAATAAATAATGTATAACATTAGAGAGTATTTATAATATTTATTGAAACTGGAAATCTCTAACGATAGATAACCTGGGAACTTGAATAAAAACGAACACCCAGAAGGACACGAACACAGCAAAATAATTTTAGATTTAAAATTTTTACGAAAGAAAAAAGGTATCACTTACCTCATTCTTCGTTTCTGAATCCTGGGATGAACTTGAACTAAGTTCGATAACATTCTAGTGCAAAAACTGCATCTTTTAATAAAGAGAGTTCTTTGTATGAAGCAAAAATGATTTCAAGAAAATGAAATAAAAAACTGATACATTCCATTGTACTTTCTTATTATGCTTCATTTGATTGAATATTCATAAATCTATCATCAAATGCTCTCATTTAAAATGAACTCTATGCTTTTCCAAGTATAGTAATACTAATTTACTTGAAACAAGATATCAATCATTGGTATGGCCAAGCAATTTTAGCGCGTTTTTCACATGTTGTATTTTACAATAATGCAACTAATGAATTTTTTTACTAACAGAAAGTAGTACTGTACCACACCTCTATTTTTAGCAAGTTTTTCACGTAGTGTAAAAAAAGCGCTATTAGGACGCAAATTTCGTCTTCGTCTTCGTTCCATATTTTGTCGTACCTTTTTCTCAGCCAATAAGCAACCGATTGACCTCGGGTTTTCGGCATTTGGTCGCATTTGTGCCCTCTAGATGAGCCAAATCATATTTAAATTTAGTAATTTTTAAATTTTTAAAATTTTTTTTAAAAGTACAATATATTATTTTCTGTTAGTAAAAAGTTCATTAGTTGCATTATTGTAAAATACAACATGTGAAAAACGCGCTAAAATTACTTGGCCATGCCAATGATTGATATCTTGTTTTTAAAAACTTTTTGCAAACAATAAATTTACTAGGTAAAATTTGAGAAAATTTTATTATAAACTAGCGAAATTCAGGAAAATTTGTAGGAAAATTCAGGGAAACTATGGGAAAATTTAAATATGATTCGGCTCATCTAGGGCACAAATGCGACCAAATGCCGAAAACCCGAGGTTAATTGGTTGCTTATTGGCTGAGAAAAAGGTACGACAAAATATGGAACGAAGACGAAGACGAAATTGGTGTCCTAATAGCGCTTTTGTTCCACTACGTGAAAAACGCGCTAAGAAGCATACCAGATGTACGTTATTTACGACTTAGCTAAATAAAATTGAAACACAGGGGGGGGGGATAATCACGCCAATAATTTTCTCTGCTGCTTCTTAAAAAGTAAATCATGTCTTTTTTTAACACGCTTTTATAAGTTTCACTTGCATGTAACGGAATCTTAGAACTCGATTTTTACCCACTTAAAAAGATCGGATTCATTCGAAATTTCGCACACTTGTCAAGGATCGATGACAATACAATAATTTCCTAATTTTGTTCCATTGTCCTTTTCAGGATCGTCAGGAATAAGGATAATCAGATTTGGCGACAATTACATATACCACTTCCAGATTTGGCGACTTATTGCACATATCATTTTAAATTTGGCGACTAGTTTCATATACCATTTTCAGACATGGAGACTAATTTCATACATCATTTCCAGATTTGGTGACTAATTTCAGATTTAGCGACTAAAAGAATAAGGTGAAACCCTAAAGCGAGTGTTTTGAATTTAAAGCTAATTATATGCAAGTATAAAATACACTTGCGGTTGAAAGAAATAAAACAAACAAAAGAAGTGTTCTGTATCTGAGAAAGTGGAGGGTGGTAGTGTTAGCAATTTCTAACCATAATATAAGCATTTTTCTGAAAATGAAAATAAAAAAAAGGCTGGTGCACACGTGGGAAAAAATAATTTTCGTTCAAACTGCAAAATATTTTCATTTTTATAAAGCAATACGCGTTTAGAAATGATAGATACGAATTAACATGAAAGGAACACGTTTAAAAGGTGAAAAAACGATTGACACTTAATATTACCATGTTTTTATTAACTCGCTTTCTTTAATGTCTGTTCAGGTGTAATCTTGTAATTGATTTTAAATTGCGTGACTTTCCGAGGAGCTAGAGACTTGAAATTTGGACCATAACTCGGAAGTGGATGAAAATCTGAAAAAAGAAAGCAAAAACGAAAAGGAGGAATTTTATAATTTTTAGTCCGTTATAAAAACATGGTACATTAAATATTTTTAATTCGAACTTTTTCTTCTTTACACACTTTTATCTGTTTGACCTGTTCAAAAGAGACGGAATCTAATATAACAATACGGGATTCATCCCAGGCCTCGTAAACGGAGAGAATAAAAACACTTCGGACCCATTAATTAATATCCATTGAAGAGCAAGACTAATTCCACAGCCACGTAATTCCAGCTTCAAATATCAAACCCAAGGATAAATTCAACAATGAATAAAGGATAGTTTAAAAAACTAAAAAATGAAAAATAAATTATAGTTTGAAAAAAAACTAAAAAACACGCTTTTATACTGAATCGAACTAAAAAGTAAAGAAATAATTCTTAATAAACAATAAAATGATTAACGAGAAAATAAATGTTATTGGAGTAAAAGGGTGGGGTGTTCTATAAATGTATCAATTGTTATAATTTCTTACTTCTATTCCGAAAAGCTGAATTAGTGTCAAAATGTAGTACAAAGCACCCCACGCTTTTTCCACAATGAATTCATTTTCTCGTTAATCATTTTATTCTTTATTAAGAATTATTTATTTACTTTTTAGTTCGATTCAGTATAAAAGCGTGTTTTTTAGTTTTTTACAAATTATAATCCCCCCCCCTTCCCTACTGCTAATGTAATGTATACAGTAATAATAGCAGTGTTGAAATTTTTGTATCCTCCTAGCATTTTATCCAATTCTCCGTCTGACTGTTTTATTTGTTAGTAATTAAGGTTTAAAAAGAAAACCCACTAAAAAAAGTATCTCTCGTTGCCTGGATTACGGCAAATGAAAAAAAAAGTTTTTATTTGGCTATATAGGAATAAAGATATGTAATGAGCGTATGAAAGTTTTGATGATCAATGAATAACGTTTGATCGCTGATTGGAAAATCGCTTAAAAATTCGATTTTGAAAAATGTGAAGCGAACTTTGAGAAAATCTACGTTCATGGCGTCACTCAGGCCCTGGGCCGCCTAGAGGCTTAGGGCTCCCCCACAGTGCGGGGGTGCACGTTACGCCACTGATAGTGAACTTCGCTATTTTGAAATGAAATGCAAACCATTTTGATCACTCGCGTACCCAAAGCATTAGTCGCGTGCAATTGTTGGAACGCGTGCCACTGGTTCGTCATCCCTGTTCTATAGGAATCTATGAACAAAACGTGTTAAAACTCGTTTCATTAAGTGGACTCTTTTTTTCTTTCTTTCCCCTCTTCTTTTTTAAGCGTATTTATGAAATACTGTAAAATCCGGCGCATAACACAAAGCTATACTTTCAAGCTTTATATTTTTTAATTTTAAGGTATATTCGCCGTATAACACGCATCCCCTTTTTTTACGAAGAAACCTAAAATGAGCAAGTGCAATTCTCTTATGTTTTTAAGTCATTTATATTCGAGTTATTATCCCAGGCTCTTTTGAAAAAAATGGCATATTTCTATTCTTTAAGTTCGTAAGAAATACTTTTTTTTTTAAATAAACAATATTTCGATATATATAGAAGCTTGCCTATTTTTATGCTCATCTTTATAATTTTTATTTTAAAAGGTATCATTTTTATACCCTGCGTATAATGTATAACTCTGCATATAATGTATAACCCTACGTAGTTTATTTAAAACAATATTACAATTTTTTGTTAACGTTTCCAGCTATCAATTCTATTTAAGGCAGAATTGTAATTTTCATTGATTTTAAATAATTTTATTTAACGCAATTAGTTGTACGCTTTCATTGATATTTTTAATTAATACAAAAAAGCTTTGTATAAATTTTACAATTATTGATATCGCTCATGAACCTTATTAATACTTCTCTGTCTCACCTCAAAGCATTTATGTTTTTCTTGGCTTGTAATCATATATTTATATTTTTCGTTTCAGAACAACTATTAGGTATTGAAGTCTTTTTGCAGCATTGAAAAGAGAAAGGTTTCAGATTGAATAGAAAAGCAATTCAACGTGTGCGAGTTAAAAAAAAAAAAGGCTACTGATATTCATTTCAGATGACATTCACGTTGTAAAAACTTAAAAGGAAATAATATAAAGACAGTAAAGTTCCACTAAAAAACACGTATTCAAAATAAAAGAAACTTTGCACAACCTTGAAAAGATAATATGCATTCAATATAAGCAAATTCGTGTGCTAACTTCCAAGATAATAAGGAATTGCCTGTATTACGTTGGTGTGGTATAATGAGTGTTGAAATCAGAGTCGGAAATCGAGTTTAGGGAATGCAAGTAATTTAAATATCTTAACCTAAGTATGTATTGTATTAAACAATATATTTTTTTCTTGTTTTAGTCATTGATGAATGTATGGGTTACAAGGTCTGTTTCTCTATACCGTGTGTTTTTAAAATGGTATCTAAGAGTAACAACGGATAATGCAGTTAAAACACTTTATTGTATCGAGGATATTTTTTAACATATAGATTCTAATGTGTAACTTGCATGAATTATTTAGTTCGCAAATATATCTTTATTTAATAAATTATTGTTAAGGTATGCAAAACCAAGTAAAATTTCATTATTTATGCCTTTTTTATTGAAAAAAATCCGTGATTTTTATAATTTTAATGCACTTACTGGTTAAATAGCACGTGAAGAAATTATCAGTTTATGATTAAAACAAAAATTTAAATGTTTATTATAAAACTAATGATATTTTACATTAGGAAAATTGTGTTTTGAAGATTCTATAAATATCTCTTTTTGCGCTTAAGGTGAATAGTATCTTTTTCTATAAAGATGTTTCTAATTAGAGTAAATAGTATGATTTCTTCAAAGCTTAAACATATTCAGATTCTAACAAAAAAAGTGAGTGAGTGAATATTAACGTCGCGCAATTCTGCTACTCGAGGGCTTTTGGCGACGGACCTCATTATTTTAAACCATGGACAAGTGACGAGGATGACACCTAAGCTCGCACTCCTCTTCTAACTTCCACACCAAATGGGGTGGGACGTTTCAGCTTCGACAGATTTAGCGTGCATCGCTCCCCTACACGGCGGGTTTTCAGAAGCACTGGGCTCGAACTCATAACAAGCCAGCCACGAGTCCGTTACCATGGCCACTAGGCTACCGCTGCTACCACATTAATTCATGAACTATTTACCAAAGTTAATAATGTTTCAAACTTTGACAGATTTAAAATTTAATATCCATTTTGTAACATTCATTCATTGCTAGGTTTGATGATTTTCAAGATGATAAAAAAATGCTGATCTTTTCATAAATGCCTTTTCATTTTTCTGCAAAACGTTAATTGTTACCCACCTGAAATTCATATCGGAATTATTGACCTACAGCACCATATTGCACTGAAAGAAAATACAAAGAACTTATTTCAACTTCAGGAATATGAATTATGTCCAATTTCAAAAAGTTGTACCAACAAGCAATTTGTCAAATTTTTACCATTTGGCTGTCAGATATTGTAAGTTTTGATCAACATGCTTGTGAAAGAATGTTTTCTATTATGAACATAATAAAATCGAAATGTAGCTTAAAATTAACTGATAAATACCTAACACAACCTAATTTTGTTAGCATAGATAATTAACTCTTATACAGATGATTTGTTAAAAAAAACTACAAATTAAAAACCGCATTAAAAAGTATTGATGGTTTAATAAATATATCTAAGAATTAAATATTTTAATCTATTCATTTTTATTTTATATCTATATATATATATGTTATTGTTGCTTATACTACCTGATCGACAGTAACATCAGATCAAGGTCCACGAAATTCATCACGGCTAAGGGCTAAAATTTTACGGCTGTCATTAGCCTAAGCTTTTTGAGGCCCCGTGAAGGTGACTGCGATTTTGCTCTGTACAACACGATAGATGGCGACACCATTCGAACCCAATGATTTAACGAGCATATTCTCCGTATATACTCGGTGGGCATATGGTGGCGTCGGGCAACGAACCCAGGCCTTCAGGTCTGGAGTCCAATGCTCAAACCACTAGGCTACCCACGCCCCTTCCTAATATATATATAATATATATATATATATATATATATATTATATATATATATATATATATATATATATATATATATATATATATATATATATAACTGATTGTATGAACCTGTAAAAAGTTTACTAAAAATAAAACTTATGTTTGTACCTTTGTCTTATTTATTACATTATTTTTAATTTCTACTATTTAGATTTGCATTAAAAATGCACTATTTGCGTAAAAACTCATATTAAGTCTGTAAGTAAAATTTTTTCACCTTTTCATGTTCTTTTGTTTGTTGGAAAAGTTGGAAATGGCACGAATAATTTTTTTTATCAGATAGTGGCACTTTTCCCAAAAAAGTTGACCACCCCTGATCCAGAACCACTGGAACCGCGTAGACATGTTGATACGTGTTAAATCTGACGAGGCTCAAAACCCTCCAGATGGCGTAGTATGGTAGTTCGGAGGAGGGGTGACAGCTCTCAGGTGTCATCTTCTTCACTTGGCCTTGGTTCAAAATTACGATGCACGCCTCCAATGACCTTCGTGTTGCTTCAGAATTCGACGTAAACTAAAATCAAAATCTCATTTGATGTGCTAAGAGTTCCCTCACAATCTCTATAAATTTAATAGAAATCTTAGACAATCCCTTAAAAATAAGGAAATAAAAATAAATAAACAATTATACAACTACAATTTTTAAAATATTTTTTTGAATTGGCTAATTTAACACGTGTTGGAAATTACCTTGGCACTTTAGGCGAAAGCGTTGTTATCTTTAAAAACGCGCTCATTTACAAAAGACCATCTTAAAATTCCGGTTCAAACCGCCTCATTCCCGATTTTTAAATTACAAGAAAAGTCGCAAGCAATAGAAAGTTTCTGTACATGATTCATCATTCTTTGATAGTGAAAGAACCCGAATGTTGTATCGTACCGAAGTCTGATGAGTATACAGAGCGTATCCATGGCAACGTCTCGAAAAGGCAATGACAGTGTAAATTTTAGCTCTTCCCATTGTCAAATCTACTACGCCTTATCACTAGTGTGGTTCATTTATCGATAATGTCTTGACTTTTTCAATGTACTGTGCATAAACCGATATTGGTTTCAAGGAAATTGTAGGACATATAGATCCAGAGGGTAAAAAGATAATTTTCTTATTCGAAAGGACATTTGTAAGGCATTCGATGAGATATGAATAATATCTGTACAAAATGAAGTGCCGTTTAACATGCATATTCAACTTATAAGATGATTTCTTCTACTTATAAGTGAACCTGTTGAAAGAAAATATAACTTCAAGAAATACGCAGCAGCTGATAACAGTTCCACTTAACATTTTTTCTAACTGACGATTATATAAGTGCTAATCCAACTGTAACTTAGAATGAAACATAAACAAAATACAACTGATTTTCCTTTAATTTAAATATTTATTACATTAGAACCGGGATGGACATTACGTCGATCGCGATCGACCGGTGGGAAAAATTATGGCTGTTAGTAATTATATACGGAAAATTCAAGATTGGCTGACAGTACGCAGACTTAGCCTTCCACTGCCTATAACAACAAAAAATAACTTTAGATAAAAATGTTTTATTTTTTAAATGTATTTTGAATTGTTTCATAATAAATGTATCATTTAATATAATTATATTTGGGACTATTATTATTAAGTTTGTATCTTGCCTTTGTCTTTAAACGCGGTTTTAAAAGTGTTTTTTTTGTTTTAGTTCTGTAGGTATATATAAACACATATACGGTACTTATTATTAAGTTATAATAATAACATTTTCCTTACCTCACACCACACCTACAATATTGGGCAGTAGCGTACACAATAATTTTAAAGGGAAGGGGGGTCGAGGGTTGAAGGTCTACCATTCTCATATCGTACCCCAATACGCAGCCAAACATATTTTTTTTGATTTTGTCGATTGTCGGAAACAAAAAACAGCAAAAATAAATAACCGGATAAATAAATAAACTTGACAAATAAAAAATTTACAAATTTCAAATACTTAATTATATTTTATATACTATATACATGCGATTGTAATAAATCGGAAGAAAATGAACGGTTATGAGGGAGGGTCCGGACTAGGGTTTCTTTCCCGGGAACCTAGGATCCCGGGAAATCATAAGATTTTTGTACTTTTTCTATTCCCGGGAATTAGGCTTCGTTCCAGGGAATCACACGGGGCTTGAATTATCTATGAGGTAGCTATTTTTGACTTGACCTTACATTTCAATCTCGGACATCGTTAACTGAATCTACTGTGGCAATTTGCGATCATTCACCTCAAACTTCCGGACGAAGGAATGCTTGTTACCCCAATTGTGGGTAAGAGTATAATGTGAGAACTTTGGGGGTGAGAATTTTTCCACCGCTAGCCGTAGGTGTATCGAGCTTGGTTAACAAGAAATATTGGGTTTTTAGAGCAATCGCATTTCGTTGCCAGCCCGCACTATGTGATCGAAGTTCCAAGATCTAGATTTATGTGGATAATGTAAGTACTAATACTTAAGACTATTATTTATTTAATCTTTTTTTAAGAAATTTTTTTGGATACTTGTCTTTATTATGAGGTATTTAATTGAATCAGCAATTTGAAAAAGGGAATGAACCCACAAACTGTTTGGGGGAGAATATTTTTATAAGAAATTGCACAATTTTTCTTGTTTTATTATTTTTCTAAACTTAACTTCCGTGAGATTTTTATTTTAATATTTATTTATATTTATGTAACAATAATACAGCAATTCCATTAACAAGAAATTGATTATACAAATAAAATATATTAAATACAATAATTAATATTTTTAACGTTCAAAATCGGCACTTCAGTAGCAAATGAGTTTTCAAATATATATTAATATTTATCTCTTAGTAACAACATTAGAGAAATAATTGATTCAGCTTTGTCTGGTTAATTTTCAAACACACGTGAGTCAGTAAAGGAACATTAATTTTAGTAATTATTTTTCAAATGTGAATTTTTTCCTCGAGATTTTCAATTTACAAAATCTTTGACTGTAACATTTTTCCCATGCCTGAGCGGTAAAAGTAGAAATTGCTTATGCTTTCTGAAATCCTATTTCAAAAATGAATAATCAATTTATTATATATTTTTTGTACTTTTTAGCTAATTATATGAATAAGAATTAATTTTGTAATTTATATGCATTTTTATAAAATGATTATTAATTTTATTTAAAAATAACTTGTTTTTAAATTTTTTTAAATTTTGATGTATTCCCGGGAATCCCGGGAGCGACAATTACATTCCCGGGATTTCCCGAGCATTCTCGGGAATTGAAAAACCCGGGAAATCAGAAACCTTAGTCCGGACCCGTGGACCCCCTCCCCCACCCTTGTGTGCACCACTGACACTGGGTGGACCACAACTCCTTGAAAAAAAAAAAAGTAGCTCGCACCTCGGAAAAGTCTGCCCACTCATGCATTAAAGATACATTGAAATACTGGCAACTGACTTGGAAATTTTGAACGAGTTACTATAATAGCTTCGAGATAACTTTCTGGGTTGAAAGGCTTTATTTTTGTTTTAGACCAAATAGAGCAACTGGTAGTATTGAATGTCTCAGAAAAATAAAATCAAGTAGTTAAATATGTAATGCAAGATTTAATCATTGTTTTAATAATCGAAGGTAAATGTGTAACACTCTTTTGTTATAAATGCACTTAACAAGCTGTTTAATTCTTTTCCTCAACATTTTGTTCATTGGATATAGTTGTTGCTGTTACTAATGCCACCAGATCGAGAAATACGAAATCTATTGATGCAAGGGGTTAAATTATGTCTGTCGTTATCCGCAGCTTTGAACACCTTGCAGGGAATAGTAATTTTTGGCTCTGTTTTCTCCTAATTTGAGGGATAACACCCTGGGGATGGTTAGGGAGGGGGTCTTCCATCTCTCTTCCTCTACCACCAACCTATCTAAAAGGATTTAGGCTGGATGAACATTCAAAGTGCTCCTTTGACACACAGACGCTATACACTACAAAAGTACGTGCCTTTTCCGAGATTCGAACACAAGCCCTATGACACAGTAGTCAGCTTCACTAACCTCTATATCATCTGAGCGTCTTGGATGTACTACATTTGCGATTTAAATGGTATCAAAATAAGTTCACATTGCATGTATGAGAACTTTAGGGACAATTGAATCGGAAGCAACATAACTTGTTCCATATCTTCTTAGTTTATGGAATCGAATCTACAATCTATGAGAATTGATAACAATTCTCGTATCTTTGCCAACAGTTTGAAACGAACCAGAGTTCGTATTAGTGTGATGAGGATCAAAATCAAGAAGCATTGTAAAATTCAACATTTTTATGTAATCTACACTACACAAATATCTTAATGGCTTTCATTCAATAGGAATGAAATCCTAATCAGAAGGAATTTCGAACCCTAACCAATAATAATAAATATTCCCTTAACTAACACCGGAAGTCTTGTGTCACAGCCAAGCGAGTGCGGGTTATCTAAATCTCAAATTCCTGTTAATATTCAAAGAATCACTGTACAAGGACAATCTTAACTTCCTCACTTACAATTACACTCTCAAATCCTCCACTATCTTCTTACTTCCTCGCTGTTTAAATAACAAACCTAATTTGAAGGCATTACAGTTCCTTCTTAAAAGAGATTCACACAATAAGAAAAATAGACTTCCTTAGAGGTTAGTTTGAAAACGCGTTGAGAGTACGAATCTAACTGCCTTAATAGGAAATTGAAATGAATAATTCAAAATAAATTACCCATGTAATCAATTTCAAAATAAAAACTGCTGTAATTGTTTCATCCTAGGGAGAAACCGAGCTTGTGCAATAATAGTTTAGAACTAAAGTAAAAGCTGTTCAAGAAAACCAATGCTACAACATTCAGGAGAGTACTGATGGGTCCCCTCTATACTGCAATATTTGTTTAAATTTCAGAAATATTTAGTAAAGCAAATTTTTAGTTCAAAATTTCGGTGCTATGTTAGAGAGTGTTCCTGAACTAATATTCATTAAAAGATTACAAGTTATTTAGCAGTGATGAATTTGTATGGGAAATATTACTACATGACGGGAAAAATAAAACTATATATCTTAAAAGTTGCGTTAGATAAAACCAAATTTAGTTTATGAAATTAAACAATGAGACTATAGCAAGATTTAAGAGCAGCTGGCTCTCTTATGGCAACCAATACAAGACAAGAGGTTGGCAGGAGCGGCTTGGGTCCCATTGCAATTCGGACAAAGAGGGCAAACTTGAAGACTCGCCCCTTGCCATTGAGCTCTAGTATATTCCCTGCGAAGCCTAACAAGAATCATTTCATCCCACCTACTGCTTATCCCAATCAAAGCAACACTAGAATGGTTTCCTTCATAACACTCATATAATGGTGCCTGCCTCCAAAAGGAATTGATATCTTGTTTGACCCGGGTAGCAATTTCTGAAAAAGTAAGACAGCTACCATGTGCAGAATCCTTATGGCTACCCTTACGGGCCAGACCATCTGCAATCTCATTCCCACAGACATTCAAGTTCGACGGTACCAACTGGAAAAAGATCAAGTAATTTAAAAGTCGGACAGTACTTATTGTCGTTCTGTCACACTTACCTCCACCATTCTGACAGATGCTAAATAGAGCTTCGGCTTTCACTAAGTACCCTAATATCTGCCTTGACATTCTCAGTACTGCAAAATTTTAAAGCCTTCTCTATAGCTATAAGGTCTGTCCGAAAAACTGAAGTATTTTAATAGTCAGGATTTCTCATATATATCCTAATACTCCATTCCCTTTTTTGATGAAATTTCCACTACCCGAGATAGCGTCTTCACCCATGCTGCCATCAGTATAGACATGTAACATATCACACGGAAGAGTAACAGTGAACGTGTCAAACAGAAAAGAGACTTCATGTTCTTGAGAGATGTGGTACAAAGCTTAGAAGATTGTTGTGATTTTAATGCGACCATGGTTCAAACCACGTTTTGTTACTGTATTTTTATTTAACTATTGTATTATCCGATGTCATAGGATATATTCTAATTATAAATATGTAATAGTATTGTTTATCTCGAAGTGATGTAAGTTGAATTTATTGTTCCCACACAGATCAAGCTTTTTAAAATAAAAACAAAACAATTATTGATATAATATTTACGTTTTATTATAAAAAATAGTTATTTTGATATAACGTTTATCAACAGAAATGACTAATTGTTTAGCGTAGTATTTTTTACCTGATAACATTTTCAAACAAAAGATTATTTTAAATAACTCTACAAATATAATAGTTTTTTATATTTTACGTAAAAAAAAAAAGAAAATACATAACCACTTTTATAAGCTTTAGATTAAAAAAATATTAGTATTTTTATTGATGAGAGTGTTTTTATTGGGATATATAATTCATGGAGCATTCATTCTTTTCTAAATATTAACAAAAATAATTATTTTGCGGAAGAGTTAAACCAGACTGAACAGAAAAATAAACTTTTTCTTGAAAATTACGTTCTTTGATAACGACTTACAAAAGGACATGCACCTAGTACTGAAAACAAGCATATTTGATAAACAGATAAATAACAATTTTTTGAATTATTTTATTTTTGTTCACGCTTAAAAATTTTAAAAAATTAATGTTAATTCCTCATAAATCAATCACAATCAGCAAGTTAAATTTAAAAAAAAATTGTAGAAATTGAAGGCATTTGAAATTTTACTACCATTTAGTGTGTACTCAGAACATTTTAAAGAGAGTGAATATATTAATATTAATGTGTTGTGAATTTTTGATTGAAAATCTTTATTCGTCCTTTTTTTAAAAAAAATGATTTAAAATATATTTCACAATAATGTAATAAAAAACATTACTCTCTCGGTATCTCTTTAAATTTAAAATATACTTCTATAAAAAAAATTTAGCCACTAAAGTTTTATTATTTTAGTTTTTAGCTACAGCCCTCCCCCCCCCCCACCTACACACCCATACACGTATACACAAACACGCATATATATAACATAATCTCTTGGTATTAAAAACATTTTCAATTAATATTTTTTCTTATTTAATATGGAATTGAAAATTATGTATTTCAAACTATCTAATTTTTTAACAAAAAAGTTGTTCAAAAAATTATAAATATTGATACTTTTGTATAAATTTTTTATGGAATTTTTTAAATAATTTTTTTTACTCTCTCTCTCTCTTTTTTAAACTTAACTTTCTTCCAATGCTAATAACATCAATATACAACTTAATCCATACATGGGAACAAAATTAAATTTTTGATTTCAATTTTATTTTAACGTCACATTTAAAAGAAACTCTAAGGCTGAAGATGATGGATCTCGCACTGATCTACAGTCGAGAGACAAGAATGAGAAGCTGATAAACCCGCTCACCAAATGTCCACACCACACCAAAGTGAAGACTGTGAACCTCAAAAGATTTAACGGGCATCTACACGGCAGGTTATCAGTGGCATCAAGATACGGGTTCACGATTGAAGACTGCCGAACACGAGTTCTTTGTCATGACTACTGGACTATTACAGTCACAAAAGCTATTTAAAAATTTCCCTGATAAGGAAAACTTATACAGTATACAGTAAAATGCGTTTAACGCAAAAACGCTTAAGTAGAAATTTTGTTTAACACGAAATAATACAACGGTCCCGACAAACTACTATATATTTTCATGCATTTTTTTGTCTTAAGGTGGTTGCGACAACTTTTTTTCTTCCAAAAAATGGAGATATGTGGGTTTTTTTGCTATTTTTAGATTTTTTTAGTATATTTAAAGAAAAATATGCTAAAATTAAGAAGAGAAAAATAAATTATTATAACTAAAATGGGAAAAAAATGGGTAGAAATTGACAAAAAAAAAAAAAACATAAACGTGGTCCATTCTAAACCAAAGGTTTATGAACAAATTTTCAATTTTTCAATTTTGATGTGTTGCTATGTTATTCATTGTCGAAATGACCTTCAGGATAGGAGATATTTTAATTTTTACAAAAACTAGAACACTTTATCTCAGTTACTATATGAAATTGCTTAAAAAACAGTGATTATATTCACATAAGGGACTAAATTTTGTAATAAAGCTGATAAATCTGAAGGTTAAAACACTTCTACTATTATACAGAACTTATACAAAAAATTTTATGTATAGTTAATAATTTTCAAAACTTTTTTAGCAATCGCTGACCCCGTTTGATTATTTTCAAAAAATCACATTTCGAGTAAAACGCGTTTTAAAATATGACATCTTGCTTAAAGTAATGACATCTGCTTTAACTAAAATACTTGTAGTTTTTGTTCTTGTGAACGGAAAATGATAAACTTGGTATTTTTATAAAGCTAATAAGATGGCCCATAAAATAAAATCATAAAAGGAATTTGTCAATTTTTGGCAAAATTCACAGTTTTAAGGTAGTCGGATACCTTAAGTAGAAATTTTGTTCAACACCGAATAATACAACGATCTCAACAAACTGCTACGTATTTTCATGCATTTTTTGTCTTAACACGAAACGAAAATCACTTAACACGAAAAGATATCCCTTCTCGGAATGAACGAAGTACGAAAAATACCAGCCGTGCTGAATTAAAGGGGGAATTAAGAGGGATGTGAATTGAAGGATACGTGGTTTCACATGTTTCGTAGAAAGAAAGCTAATTTGGCTTTGAAATACCCTCGGAATAACCTGTGATATGAGTCAATTTTGCTTATCTAAGCTACTCTCACCCTCCATTCCTACAAACGCCACACAAAAACATTTAATCTTTTATCAGTTGACTTAAAATTCGGTGATGTGTACCCAGTGTAAGTAAAAATCAGTGCGTTTAGTTCGAATTATTTTTTCTATTTTAGAAAAATTATTTTGCGAACACAATGACAAAGAGTTCAGGCGGAAAGCAAACTATTTTGCTTAAAATAGAGATGGAGCTTTTTAAGGCTGTGTTGATCAAAAGCAGAAAAGTAAAGCAGAAATCTGTAACGATTTTGGTGTAGTGTTTCTTTTACTTTTTCAACAATTATTAAAACAAAACAAATTACGTAAATATTTGAATGGTTTTTATTAAATACATGCGTATACACACATATCTGCGTAAGTAAAATGTTCTCTAATAAATTTAATTTTGTTGAATATATGTGTTTTTTGCTATTTTCTTTAAGGTATCCGAACACATTCGGAGTACCTTTTTATAAAATAGCAAACTAAAACATTATAAATGCTTTTTTTGGAATTAATACCAATAAATGCTAACATTTAACTAAAACAATGTTTTTAAAATATTTACTAAATTTTACAAAAATTACAATTATAAATGAAATTTTGGCAATATTTTTGAAAAACTTCAAAGCAGTTAGTGAAAAAAAGTAATATACTTATTTTAATAAAAGTATTGCTAAAACAATTTAGGTGCATTTATCTAAAGAATGTACTAAAATTGTAATGTTTTATTAAAATTAAAAAATTTTACAGAGCTGATCGTGTAAAAATTATAAAAAATATTATATTCTTTATGAGACCGCTATTTAAATAACATGCTATAACTCACAAAAAATATTCATACAACAAGAAAGCTTTTGTACATTCTCTAGAAAATAATATAAATATCACGTTCAAAATTTTTGTAGAAATAGATTTATAACATTTTGAGTTATCAGACTTGCAATGATCGATTATGAACAATTTAAATTCCCACTTCTTTTAGATTAAAGACTCACTTTCCGTTTTTCTAAGTTTATAACTTGACATCTCTAGGTGAGATCAAAAGATAGCTCTATTTAATAAAATGAAAAAGAACAAGTTATATAAAAAAATTTCAAGTCAATTCCTACTTAGATCAACAAAAAGACATTTTATTTTAGTTACTTTTCATTAAATATTTACAATTAATATAAATATGTATATACATATAACAGAATCACAATATTAAGTGACAAAATAGAAAAAGCGTGATTTTTCTCATTTTCCTTTCTATACATGGTATAGGGCTATTTTTTGTGTTTGTTACTATTTATTCATGAATTAAATTTAATTATTCCAATGTAATAGTATAGCAAAAAGAGTTTACACTTTCAGAAATGTGGCCACCCTAGATAGGATTCGAACCCACGACCATTTAATTAGAAGTTTAACGTGCTATCTCTATTGCGCTACAAGGACACAATGAGAGGTTTTTCTTTATATATATGATGTTGGACCATTGTTTTTTTGTTACTGCTCATTCATTTTTTAATTTAATTAATGAATTAAAATTTGAACAAAAGTGTATTAACATCAAGTGTCATCCACTACAAGTTCAAAAAAATGTATTTCAACTTGAATGGATGAATAGAAAGTATTTTATGAACGATTGAAAATTTTGAACAAGATATACTCTCTCTCTCTCTCACACACACACACACATACATATATATATATAGTCAGAGAGAACTAACTATAGAACTTATAGTAGAAATTGAAAATGTATGTATGTTTGACCGAATTTTCTCACTTCAACGTCGTGTTCGGATACCTTAACACGAAATTATTTTTAAAACGAAAAAATATTTCATTCTTCTCAGTTTCGTGCTAAACGATTTTCATTGTATTTTATTAGTTTTAACTTTTTTTTGTGTGCATTACTTCACTTGTAATGAATGCATCTTTATATTTAAACCTAAAATGTTTTTGTAACAGAAATTCATATTATTATATTTGTGGTTGTTTTATTGTGAAGAAAACTGCGTAATACATATCGGATACTGTTGGAATGAAAATTACGCATCAATTAGCAGAAAGATTGGCAATGAAAATAAAAAAGTCATCACCTTCCTCTTCACCGTAAAGTCTACCACACAAGTGTTGAGTATCTAAGGAAATAGATTCAAGGTAACATATCTCTTCCATTTGTCGTGCCAGTGATAAGACAAAACCCAGTGAGTCGTAAAGAATGCAACGACTGTTTTGCCAAAGTTAAAAGACTCGAACAACAAACAAAAGAGAAAAGTAAGTAAAATATCAGACAGGTCCTTCAAGTTACTAGACCTTTACGCGGCACGGATTTATCACAGAAATTTACACATTAAATCCACAAAAATTCAGATAAAGAAAATGATTAATTTGGTCTAGGTTTCAATATTAAATTTAAACAAAATGATTAATTTTTAGGGATATGATTAAAAAAGAATTTTTACTTGTTTAAACTAGATGTTCATGGTATAAAAGTAGATAAAAATAAATTTATTAAAAACATTTTTCAAAAATCATTATTTGTATTTTACAAAGATATTCTTGAGACTAAAAGGAACCTAGAAACTATTGTTCTTTATATATAACATCAATGGGAAATATGTTCCATTGATTTATTTCAGCGGCATTTAAAAGAAATAAATTTGCTTACTTGTTTCATATTTGTAACAATGTCTGGTCAGTTGAGAAGAAATTAAATGACAAAGCTAATTTTTAGTAGTTTTACTTCAATAATAATTTGATTTGTGGTAATATAAATGATACTTAGTTGGAATAAATATTCCCACGACTTTCACGATTGTAAAAATTCTTTCGCATCGAAAATTATTCCTTTTTTTTAGATCAGGAAACAAATTTTACTTGAATAATATAATATCATGTACACACTTGCTACTCGAATATATGACCATTTTCTCTAATAAATTGTACAATCATTTTGCTAATTGTTGTTCTGATAATGGCTTTTTGTTCCAACAGCACCTGTAAAATTATTTTAGTAAACAAAAAACTATTCTTTTACTTAAAAGAATCAATAACCATTTTTCTGAACCCCCATAAATCTCATACAGCTAAACAATAAATAAAAATATAACGTATAGTATAGGTCAAATTAAGGACTACAGAGTATAATTGCAAACTCTTAGTCTTAGGAACGAATTGTGGGGTTAAATATAATTTTAAGAGGACACATCCAATCTCTTCCCCTGTATTTGCATCTATATATATACAACGGAATAACGTATTTTCTTTTTCAGCTGTTAACATTTAATACCTATTATTGAGACAAAAATTATTGTCTCATTCAGCGCTATTCACAAACACAGGAAAAAAGTGATTTACAATTTAAAATATAAAATTTAAATTGAACTAAGAGTTTCATACTTATAAAATAGAAAAAAGTTCTTGAATTTACAAATTTTTTATTAAATTATTTTTTTTAACTTTATTAGATTTAATATACCAAAGAAAAACTGTACAAAGTTTTTTTTACAGTGTAGAATTATAAAGATTTACGAAATGTTATGAATTTTTTACATTTTCAATCCTTTTAATGCCTTATTTTTGAAAATTTAAATTCTCTTTTTCTGCATGCATTCATTATAGATCAGTGACGCACCGCGGGTCCGGACCTTCCCCTCCCCTTGATTTTTTTCCGATTGATTTTATAATCCTTTGTATTTAGTACAAAAATTTAATTAAGTATTTGTTATTAAAATTTTTATTAACTAATGCTAATTATTTATTCATTAATTTAATTTTTATTGTTTTTTTGTTCCCGACAATCGACAAAATCAAAAGAATATGTTGGACCGCGTATTGGGGTAAAATACGAAAATGGTAGGCTTTCAACCCTTGACCCACCCCTGACCTTGAAAAATTCCTGTATGCCCCACTGTTATAGACAATAAAGTTAAACGCAAATAATATTGCGATGTACAATACACTGTATATATTAATGTGTAAATTATTGTAAGTTGTGAAATGTTTTGAAAATACGAAAGGAAGTCACGAAATAATTTAATGTAATACCCGAATTATAAATCAATCTTTTCAGTTCTGGCATACCAGGAAGTTTCAAGAACGGGTGATAGATAGTTTCCTAGTGAAATATCAAAGTTACTGAAAGTGGATTAGGTAAAAACACACGAAATTCGATCGTTTAAAAAACACGTAAAATAAAGATAAGAAATAATCATGAACGGCTATAATGACACTTGTTGCCACACAAAAGCACATATCACTTTCACTCTCATTAATCCTATTTTCAACTTTAAAAAAATTAATCAACCATCCCATATTGCAAAACTTTTGAAAGCAAAAGTGTCAAAGACTTCTGAAATCAGGTATTAACTCAATGACGCTATCACCACGCAACAAAGTCAAAAGATCTTCGATGATCACTTCTTGAAAAATGTATTGTTTGGCCTTCATAGCACGAAATTCGAAATAAAATTATGTTTTTTACAGAAAAAAAATTGGCTTCGAGAGCTGACGGCCAGACGGTCCTTGGAAATACATATTTTTTTTCTTTTAACAGTTTTTTTCGTTAAGTGCAAGGTCGCCGAAACGTTTAGAAACGCTTGGAGGATCCTGCAGGTGTTTTTCGGGGGGTTGCCAAACTATTGCTGTCATCCAAAATGAGGTCAGGAGAGGGATGAAAATTTTCGTTCTACGACCGTATTGCTCAAAAAAAGAGGGGATAATCTGTAATATATGTGCATTTAATGACCACCTTTTGGTCATTAAAATTAAAGGATTGGAAAAATATCATGGGTCATTAAAGCAATTAAAAATATTTCTCGCTCCCAAAAGGATGGATGTCGCTAGAGTTTTTGAAAACGACGTCGTTTCTGGTATATTGAAATTCAGTTCAAGACTCACTCGCGATAAGCAGGTTTATCATTATTTATGTAAAAAGAAATTGTGTATCAGAAGAGTAAAATGTTTTACTTCCGTAATGTTTTATTAATGCTCAAATAGTAGAACATATAGAAGTGGATACTTTTACACAAATTAATTAATGGATGCAAGTTTAAGCACGTATCCGTGAATGTTATTATTTGAATATTTGTAAGAAACCTTAAATTATAAATACAACTATTTCATAAACTGAAAACTATGCATTTATTAATATTTAAGATTAAATTGCATCATTATATGCATAAGCCACTCTGTGTGCAAAAATCCTAATAAAACATTAATGAGGATTAGACAAGGTAAATTTAGTCTGGTTTGATTTATTGTTATACATGCAAATAGTAGTAATTCAGTAAACTAGAAACAGTTACCTATTTAAAATTTCAAAAGTTACTAGCTAGAAAGGAATATTAATACATTTTGATCTATTAGGGTTGCCCATATGAAAAGTGGACAAGCACAATACAAAGAATGATTTTGCTGGAAATCAAAAGAAATCACTTTGGAGGTTGTAACACAGGTTCCATCGTTTCAGCAGCAGGTCTATGTCTTCACTTTAGAAAGAACATGGTTCATTTTTGAGGAAGACCTGCCCAGCTTCCTTCAGTTCCTCATCCAAATAGAAACGTAATACTCTTAAGTGGCCTAAAAATCTAGAAGTTACAGAGTGACAAATCCGGACTGCATGGTGAGTGTTCTATCATTTCCTATCGGGATTTTTTAAAGTTGTCTTGGTTTCATGGGAGATATGTGAGCGGGCATTGTCATGGAGATCCGTTATCGTATTCTTGAAAAATTTTACAGAGTGACAAATCCGGACTGTGTGGTGGGTGCTCTTACATTTCCCAACGGATTTTTTTAAAGTTGTCTTGGTTTCAAGGGAAACATGTGAGCGGGTATTGTCATGGAGATCCTTTATCGTATTCCCGAAAACTTTTGCTCCATCTGTTCCAAAACATTCGACCTAAGCAGTTTTCACCATAGAAAGCCATTATTCGCCGATAGATGTTCGCATTTAACACATCCTGTAATCAGAAACCGTACCACCGCACTTTGTTCCGATCTGGAAGCATTCTTATAAGGCACGACTTTGGATTAAATTCCTCTATCACTATTAGGTTTCATTGTTAAACATTGTGTGCGGTGTGCACCAAGGCCGTTTTCAGCCTTCTTGGAGCCCTAAGACACTTCAAATTGTTACGCCCCCGCACTATTTCCAGAGTCCTCCCCCCCTCCTTCAGTTCTTATCTTGCCAATTTTGGTTCGGGAGGGATTTTCCTTTATTTCTGTTACTCTTTTCTCTTTCTTTGTTTTTGTTCTTCGGAGAGTCGCACCATTTTCCACCACCTATGGACCCGCCGTGTACTGGACTGGCAACCGACAGCCGTAAGGAAATAATAGTGGCATAGTTTGGACACTCTTGTTCATTTCTTACCTTATGGCCTCGTGGGCCCCCCACCCCTTTTGTAAATTAGTACATTAAACTAGTGAAGTCGTTTTCAATTATAATAAGAGTACACATTATTGTATAAAGTATTTTCTATACTTGTTAGTTATTTTCATTTTCATTGCTCTTATCGCTTTACTACAATATTTTTTACTTTTAGACATCCTTATTCTTTGTTGAATCACTATCACAGTACTTGCACAACAAAGGCTTTCTTCAAGCTTTGATCATTACAAAATCATTAATAATATCATTGTGATCAATTTCAAAGGTAATATCATTTTAAATGCACAGCAACATCAAACTGCTAAGCTTTTCTTTTTCCATTGAAGATCTCATTTCAGTTTTTACTCCCTTAAGGGCCAAAGGCTTCTCTCATGACTCGCTAGGCCGTGGTACGTTCGCTGTAATTTTATTTTTTTGTCTTTTTGCGCCCCCAAATATTTTGTGCCTTGTTTGCCTAAGCGGAAAAGCGGCTCTGGTGTACACTTTCTACTGTCCATCGTGTCCCTATTTGGTTGCTCTGCTATAGCTGCACTCATTCTGAAGCAATCACTTATATCCACTTTTCATTTGGGCAACCCTTATAATAGTGGTTAATATTTCTGTGAAAATAGTAAGCTTTATTTGTTTCATAATTGATTTTTTTATTATTTTATTGAAGGCAACAACTTTTATCATCAACATGCATTAATTGTTTGGTTAAAGGTACGATCAATCAAAAAAAGTCATAAAAATTAAATCAATTATTTCTTGCCTGAAATGTTATTTATGTATTTTTCAAAATTTGAAAGCTCTAAGTTAAAAATAAATCTTGCGTTTTGATAGCTTTTCTGTTTGATTTTATTCATATCTCATAGAAAATAAAAACTTTCAGCCTATTTATCTCAGAAAGAAAAAAAATCACAATTTTATCTTTATTTAAAATGCTAAGGCTTTTTTTCCATTGAGCCAAATACTTTTGTATTCTTTTTAACTATTGCTATTAATACACATAATAAAAGTTGATATAAAAAAAGTATTGAAAGTATTTAATCAAAGATTTGTTTATAAATAGTTCCATGTCCCATTAAAATTACTTTCTGAAAAACTATAAAAGAAAATAAGAAGTAGATGTAGTCATCTAACATGATTAACGTCAGCATATTTTGATAAAAATAAAGATAGTCCTTTCTCGACAGATTTTTTTTCGTAAAGGAATCCCAGAAAATATTTCTAGATCCACTATTATCAGTAAATTATCTATTTTCAGACGATAGAGAACCTGCAGAATGTTCGAAAATGAAAAAAAATAACCTAACGCTCATGGAACACCGAAAAAGAGTTTATTTATAGAAATTATCTGTGGATATGTATCTATCCAACAATCAGATCACAAAGGGTTGATAAAAATTATTTCAAAGAATTTCGGCAAAAAAATATTTTTCTAAGACAATAACTTAAACTGTTTATTTTATAACCTTTTGAAATAGAATGCAGAACCGATTTGACTCGATTGGAGAAACACCTGCTTTAACGCACAGGTGAAGTTCATTCACAACAAACTAAACCCACTTAATTTTTCTCTCTCTGAATAAGTAGCATTTAAACTCTTGTTTTGTAAATTACAACGTTTACAATTTGATGAATGTCTTTTAATATGCTTGTGAGCAATAGCCTGCTGTAAAGATGCCGAGGTTATAATTTTGTTAAGATCAATTCTTTCCATATTTAAAATATTTTTTTTTATTTAGCGCAATTATAAAATCTAATACCATATATATAGAAATATATACTAATCAAATTATATTAGGGTTTGCAGCCCCGGGATTCCGAAATCCCGGGATAAAGGTGGTTTGTTCAAATCCCGGGATTAAAATAACTAATCACGGGATTAGATTTAATTTTTGTCTGAATTATATTTTGAATTTTTTTTTCAAAGTATGTGAATTTCGTATTACAGTTAATGTATCTTATTAACTTTTTTTGTATTGTATGGTTAATGTTAGTTTCCTTACGTCTTGAACCTTGAAGTGTTCGAGGAGGGTTTGTATGTTAAACCGCGAAATTTCTTATGTTTTCTCTTATTTTCACCTGTAACTTGCTCCCCATCGCGAGTGGGGTCAGAAAACGGACATTTCTCCCACCCTCAGGATGTCCGGTGACAGTTAACTTGAACAGATGCATTTAGAATTTTTGGAAGATATCTAGTAGACTGTTCAACTCTGGGATCCCGGAATTCCGAAACCCCTGGATCGCAGTGTTTTTTCTAATCCGGGAATCCCGGGATAAAAATAACTAATTCCAGGGTTTAATTTTTGTCTGAATTATATTTAAAAACTTTTTCTCAAAAAATTTCTAAGAATTTAACTTTTTAAAAATTTATATTCTGTTAATGAAATATGCGTTGCTACGTAGAATTTTTTTGCGCAATTATAAGTGCTATATCTAAAAAAAATATATGCACAGTATGGGAGAACATCGCAAAGATCTAAGTGGCTCACTGCAGCTTACACAAAAATATAAGCAACATCAGAAGAATAGATTTTTTTCACAGTTCCTTCTTCAATTAAATGCCGTTAATTAATAGCAGATCTGCTTGGAAGACTTAAAGACACCTAAAGTCCCATTGCATTATTAACAGCTCATGCAAATGAATCTTCTATTTTAAACGAGATAACTCTTGAAATTGATCCACTTTCTGATTCAATAAGTGGATCAATTTATGCATACAAAAACCATTAAGTGTAGCAGAAGAACTAAATAAATTTATCAAAGAGTTATAGGTACCAATACAGTCTATTAGATTTGAGACACTGCCATCAAAAATTCAAAAAGGAATGTCTCTTTTTTGAGATGTGGTGGCTACCTAAAAAGAACATACTCCTATTTAATGACGATAATACCTACTAGTAAGGAATCCGAATGTGCATTTTCTACGGCACGACAATTTGTATCAAGAAGCCGTTCCAACTATGAAACGCGAGGAGCTGTGTTTTTATAAGCTTATTTACAGAAGCACAAGAAATGAAAAAAATGCTTTTTTTTTAAAAATTTCATTATGTACTATTTTTATTTGTTTTTTACGATGAATTAATTTTTTCTGTTCCATTAAAATAATATCAAATCAATTTTTAATTATATTTTCAGTTTTATTATGCAGTTCCAACATGCTAATATGTAAGTATTTTTAATAAATAGTCCAATCCTAATCCCGGGACCAAACCCTGGATCCCGGGATTTGGATAATGCAATCCCGAAATCCCGGGATTGAAAATATGACACGGGATTGCAAACCCTAAATTATATAATTTGTAGATATAAACCTAGTTGCAATTTTTTTCAAAAGCATTTCTGTGTCTAAGCAAAACAATTTGCCCCAAACACTTATGAGAGCACTGAAAACTTCTAAATTCGACTAATTATCTATTGTAAATAAAATTATTAAAAGATTCATTAATATGTGTTTTAAAGCCTGAAAATATTATGAAGAATTAGTTTTTTCAAATTAATAAAAGTCTAGAAGTATATGAGGACGAGATAAAAGAATAAGCAGATTAATCTAATAAAATTATTTATTGCAGTACAATAATTTTTTACATAGTAATGAGGAAAAATATTGAGACTTTTAATGCAATGAAATTGCTAGTTTTAGAATCCAATCTTAATGTAATGTGATTAAAAGAACCTCTAAGAAATTATCAGATAGATGCATCAAAAACGTTTCACACAAAATTACTTAAAATTTACGTAATTGTCAGGAATTTAATTAAATTTTCGCTGCTTCTAGAAAAAAAAAACGTTTTAAATATGATCGAGGTATGGATAGCTATTTTCTTAGGTTAATTAGAAAACAGAATGTTTTGTAACTTTGAAAGTAAGTAGTTGATATACTTTTAAATCACTGTGAAACAGAAATAAGTTGCTGTTGTTGTCTTGTCCATGCAGTGCTAGGCTTGTACATTCTGTTAAATTAAGTGGTGGAGCCGTAGGCTTTCAAAACGGCTCTTGCTATGTCGACGATCTTTGGCGAATACAGCAGTTGATGGTCCTTAGGGTTTAGATTTATGTTCTGGGAGTTCGCCAATGTAGAAGGACAATTAAAAATATGGTTAGGAGAAAGTTTAATGTCAGGACATTTTGGAAAAGTAGTATGACTTCTTTGGCAATCAGGGGATATTTTCATCCCTTTAAAATGTCTTGTACGTAGTCTGGCTATCATGGTTGAAATTATGCGGTTACAATTAAGATTTGGAATAAAGTACTTCTTAACTGAATGGGAGGTGAGTTTACGTCTCAATAAGAGTAAAGCTGATGTAAAATTGAAGGGAATTTCGGACCTCCTTGGCAAAGTTATCAGTCTACTCATTGCCGAAGACCCTCCGGGGAACCTGTAACCCCTAGAGAGCACGTCTCCAGATGGCGGATAGGGGAACGCCTCCATTGGATCTTCCTTTGGGTGGTAGAAGGGAAATTAAATATCTTCAGCGGACCAGTAGGCAGAAGTTCAATCCTCTGGCAAATTTAATTTCCAATCCGGGATCCCGTCAAAAAGTTTTCTACGCGGACATTGAATTTCCTTCAACTTCATACAAATACCCAGAGAAATAAGTTGCAAATAGTGTTAATAAGAATGATCATTCAATGTGCTACGTGTAAAGACCTGTTTCCATATTAGATCTGTATATTATCATCACAATTTTTCGCTTTTATAACATGATGTACACTTTGTTACAAGATGAGTACTGGTAGGAAATACGTTAAATTGAGAAACGCTTTTATCAAGAAATTACAACAATTAGAAAATATTTTCACGCAAGAAAGCAAAGATTCTTTCAAACGGAGAGACTTACGCGGGCTATTTTTTAAGTAAGGTCCGCTGGTGCGTAAAGTTCCCTAGTTCACGCGTACGCCGCAACGAGTCACTGACCAGCATCATTTGCGAACACACTCGCGTCATTTCCAGCTCTGTAGCAATCGTGTAAGCTTCGCTGTGCGTCTTTAAAATGTTTAAGGTGATTGAATCGTACGCCAAGAAGGAGATAGGTCTGTTATCCGTTTTTTGACTGCGAGAAACACGTCAGCGGCAGACATTCAGAATAGAAGTTTATGGCATTGAAGCAATGAGTGACAGCAAATTTCGAACAAGGACCAGGATGTTTAAAGATGACAGCCTCATATTTCTCGAAAGACTCGGGACTTAATCGAATCTTTTGGCTGGGAGGTTTTGGACCATGCTCCATACAGCCCCAACCTTGCTCCCAGTGATTTCCTCCTTTTCCGGTACCTCAAACACAGTCTTGGAGGAAAGCGCTTCAGTGACAATGAAGAAGTAAAAGCGGCCGTGTACTCTTGGTTGTCCAACCAGGCGGCAGACTTCTTTGAAGAGGGTTTTCAAAGCTTAGTTCTAAGGTATGACAAGTGCATTAATAAACTCGGCAACTATATAGAAAAATAGGCATAAGTATGTCCAATCCTAAAATAAAGGTTTTTTGAAACAAAATATTGTCGTTAGTTCTTTTAAAAACAAATGGACCTTTTACTTAAGAAACACCCTCGTATTTAAATTATTAGATATTAAATGAACAAAATTTGAAAAAAGTTAACCTGGTGGCCTCCCAGAATACAAGACTCTGAAAGAAGCACCTAATACATGTGTAATGTTCAATATGTGTATACTGCGATGGGATGTGCAAATGATTAACATTTTAGCGCAGATGTACCTCATGAGGTCTAATGTACAGCTAATGAATGATAGATGTGCAAAGGGAGAACATGATCTCTTTTCGAAATACTAAAATTGCTTTTTCGCGTGGATGTTTTGCTTGATCTACTTCGGTATAATTCAAAGAATACCAGCGTCATTCGATCACCTTTCTGAGTTTTATCGAGGAAGAATTATTTCCCATAAAGAATAAATTTTGATCAATAAAATAATTGCTTTGTTTGCAGTTGTTTTGAGTAAGTCTAGACCAGGGTTGGGCATTAAGTCGATAGCGATCGACCGGTGGACCGCAAAGACATTTTGGATTGACTGCCTTTACAAAGTTCTAAGATGCGCATACTAAAAGAAACATGTTTATGGAACACCAACGCCACTAGACTAGAGAATCGGCTTTTCACAATCGAGGCGACTGTTTTCTTAAGCAATTGGTTAAAAGAAAAAGAGGATTCGAAAAAAAATTAGCTTGTGTAATTCACATTTCTACTTAAATTTAGCTGCTCGCATTTTGTAAACAATCCTTAATAAATGGAAATTATATTTTTCACTTCTATTTTTTATTTAAATAATTTGTAGATAGATTTGTGAGTAAATTCGGATATAATAAGAGGATAGATAGATAAAGTACTACGAACATCTCACGTATTTGTCTTCCTGCTTTTTGTGATTACCTTTAACATAAAACTTTGCTCACGTGATTAACCTTTAATGTGCGACATATTCAGGTTGCTATGGAGATGGTGACACCCCTTAGTAATTTACCCTATGTATTGCGTGTGCGGTGTTATATCTCTATAATAAATTTGGCTTTGATATCTCTGGTACTTACTAGTGTAGCATTTTAGACGACAAGCTGTGTATCCAAATATATTTGATTGTAATATCAATAAGTACATTTTAGAGATAGAACTAGACGAAACTGATGAATACGACTTAAAATTTTATAAAATATCAGCAAAGGTGAAGAAAACGAAACATTTTGAAGTTAAAATCGTTAGCGAGTTTACATATCGTGCAGTTGTCATAGTCCATAATATGTATTTAATAGCAAATGTCAATTTACTTCCCAAGTTGAAAAGGGGGACTGAAGAAGTGGCTCATGTTTTGGTCACAGCTGAAGAAAAATAGTCAAGTTATTAATTTAGATAATAGGATGCAATACAGTGTTTAATTTCAGCTAAAGCACTCATCTGAAAGGCACAGGTATTAATTTAGAATTTTCCTGCTGTTGAATATAATTATCATAAAGCAACGTAAAGCCTAAAATACTCGCATAAGCAGGATGAATCATTAATTGAAGTCCCTCTATGAGATTTGCTGCTATTAGTATTATTCAAAATGTTGTCAGACTAAAATTAATTCGTTGTTATATGTGTATGATGTGCAACAATGTCAAATGAAAGCTCTCGAAGCTTTGCAGGTGACTAAAGAGAGATGTGCTGCCATTCTGATTATATTAACATGATACTGCTCGTTTTATTGGTCATCTTAGAGAATGATAGCGAAGTGGCTAAGATAATGTCGTACCTAGGGTGGACCAAAATGATGTAAAACTTAAAGAGAGATTGGGTATATAAAATTGTGAAAATGTATAGAAACAACGCTTAAGTCACTTGACGAAATAATCGAGTTTAGAATTAGAAAATAAGAAGAAAATAAATTTGATATTTTCTGAATTCGGTGCAGAAGTGTTTTGGTGAGAAAAGATGATAAATGGAAAAAAAAAACACGAACCAGATATTAACGGTGAGGCTGTCGTAAAGTATGTTCTCTTTTCGTCTGATTAACTATATTGAATGTAGTTGGCTGTGCATTCTGTGAGGGTAATATTAAACATTCTGGATGTGTAGTGGCAACAACCAATCAGTATGAAGAGGATGGCAGTGTCTATATACATTAACATTTGTCTGGAAAAGCTTTTAAATTGGTTCCTGTTGCTACAATGGCGGGTTATCAAGATTTAAGTAACTTTGAACGAAAAATAGCCAGAGAACGAGAAATGAAACAAAACATCGATGTAATGGCAACGAAATTTGTTTTTTTTATGTACGTACCATGTAACGCGCGAACTGTGAATATCAGATAATATCCGGTAAAATATCAAATCTTCAACATAAGTTAGGCTAGAAAAAGATTTTGAAAGAAAGGGACCATCAACGGCTTTGAGAATCCTTAAAGGCGACAGAAGAGCAGTTGCTTCAAAAAATATCTACTCAATAGACACTTATACCGATACGGGTTTTCTGAGTCAAAGGCCCTCTTATGCATTTTAACCGCACGTCAAGAAGCTTTGAGCCTCACCTTGACCCGCCCACGCCACCTTTAAACTATTGGGAACTTGAAACACGTTGTCTCGTTCGACGAGTTTCGTATGAAATTATATGAGGTGGATGGACGTGTATGGGTACCGAGAAAACTTTTTAAATCCATAAGCCCTTCATGTTAACAGGAAACTTTTAAATTTCATAGGGCCCTAAGATAGTAATAAGCGTTTGTAATTCGCAGGATACGGGATCCTGATATGCCTTGAGAAGACTTTGATAGGTGACAGGTATGTGTGTGTGTAAGTATCTGTATTACCCATCTCTTCATTACCTACAATCACCATGTATATTGCACATTCCCAACAGGACAATACAATACTCTACACATCAATAATTGCTTCTTACTATTACGGGAACACTATTTAATATATCTGGAATGTTTTGCAACGTGCTGTTCAGAACAAATCCCAACACACACTTCTATGAATTTATAGAATATTCCGCAAGACTCATGATGTGAATTGTCTCCAAGAAAACTTTAGATATTAGCTGAGTCCTTGTCATGTCAAGTAGTGGCGCTTTTGTAAGGTCGTGGAGATCCTACTCGGCATTAGGTATGTATATACTAGTTTTCAACTGTTCAGTGTATATACAAATATATATTAAAGAATGTTAATGAGTACACATGCTAAGTACTCATTAAAAATGAAAATTCTCGCTATCTTGAGGTTTTAAATCAGATAATAATATTTTGGCTCATTGGCGTCATCATTCTGGATCTTCGACTTCAGAAATTAAACCATTACGAAGTTGAATTGAACAGGTATTGAATATAGAGCGATCGAAATCATACTTGGGGCTGATGCGTCAGGAAAAAGAATTACTGGAAGACGACCAGTATTGCCGTATGTTCTAGTAACAGTTGATACGATTTTAGATTGAATGCTTAAGGCACGGATTTCAAGGGAAGATTAATCAAAAACTTCAGCCATAGTTGACATCAGCATGTGAGTGAAAACTTTTGATGTAAGTCAACTTATAACGGGTTTTATTCGGGTTCTTCTACTAATCCTCTTGGGGAAAATGTTCTTTAACTGTGATTTTAGTTTAAAAATTGCTTTCCGTAAAAATGACCTGGTTTTCTGCAAATGTAAATACTATTTAAGCCCTGATGTTTGGGTGTGTGAGTTAAGAGTTAATTATTTATCGTTAATTGTGAAATTTAAGAATAAGAGAAAGTGAATTGCGACTGGGAAATCTAGCAACCTGAAATTAATATTCATCTTAGAATCCACCAGGAGTTGTGGAAGTGAATAACATTGGAGCTGACCGAGCTCTCGGGGTTCGAGAAGGATCGTTATAAGGAGCTCCGATTCAAGAAAGTTATTTTGAATAATCTTTTATCACACATGTCTGCTTCTCTTCCCCGAACACTCTTATACACGCAACCTTCGGGCCACGACAAACTATTCGCATTAAAAATATTAAGTATCACAAATCCAACTGAATAAAATTAGAAATAATTGCAAATTAAATCCCAAGAACATTTTTACGAACCCGTTTATAGCGATAACGAAGCGAGATGCATTATAAATCTTCCATAGCTGGGAACTCTGTACTTTTGATCGGCAATTATATAGCCTATCACTGAAACAACTGAGAAAAACAATAAAGAAGTTAATAGATGAGAAAGTGTCCAAAGAGTACTTTGATTTATTGTAAGATTTGATTGCTAACAGAATAATGGAACAAATGAAAGACAAAGATAATAAAAGTTCGACTCGGTTACCGACCTCATGTGTGCAGTAAAAGAGAATAGAGCACAAAAGAAGAGAATGCGATGCGTAAGAAAAGGAATAAATAGTGTATAGAACATTTAGCGTGGAATAAATAGTGTATGTTTTACATAGACAACAGTGTAAGACTTTTGTTTGAATTAATACATTGATATGAATGCACAGTTGACTCTCGAAAATTCGAAGTTTGAGGGACCAATGAAAAACTTCGTATTATCAAGACTTCGAATTGTCAAGAAGGGTAGGAAAAAACTTCCAAAATACATGAAGAGAAAGTTTTTTCTAACACATTTAAATTTTAAACTATGTAATAGAACAACAATTGCACTTATATATAAAATTATTTTAAAGTATTTTAAAAAGTACATATTATAATATATATACAGTATGAATGTTATACAGAAGTTAAAAGTCGTGTATTAAAAGAATACATTTATGTATTAAAAACGATTATTAAAAGAAAACATATTGGACATAATTAATCTTTTTAAAAAAATCTGTTTAGTCTGTTATCTGTTCCCTCAGACTCTGTCTCCAACACCATTGGTTCTTCAAAGCAGGATCCAATCCGGTCCATGCCCTATTTGGTGCCCCATGCCATAAGTCACACAGATGAGTTATAAATCGTCATGTCACTCTGACGCAAAAAATACACAATCTTACGCATCTCTTCTTCCCAATAGTGGACCAACCTTTCTGAACACATGTGTAGAAAGGCCACGTGTTAAAGTTTTGTATGTCTTTTTGCTTGAGGAACCGGGAAAAACACAAAGAAGGGATGACAGACAATTAGTCATCAAAGGGGCTACGTTACAGGGGAGACACGCTGAGACAATACAAAACAAAATATGTAAACTCCAGCCTGTTTGCTGCAGGACTCTACATGATAGTGAGTGTTCGAATTGTCGGGAGTTTTATAAGATAACTGCGAATTATCAGGTGTTGTAGTCTTGCCAGCCATAGATTTTACTTCGAAATATTGAGTGTACCAAAACGCATTGTTTTAGTTCGAAATATCAAGAGGTTTTCTACGGGCTAAGCATTTACTTCGAATTAGTGAGAGGTTCGTATTATCGAAGGTTTGAATTAGCGAGAGTCGACTTTAATAGTTCCTTTAGATAAAAATAGGACCCATAAGTGGTTTTCAAAAAGCGATTTAAATTATCATCCTGATTCAGCAAAATCAGGACCTTTAATATTTCATTGGTGTTGATAAGGAGGGAAACATTATCCGTATTGGGACAATAGACGATTTGTATTTGATGTTTCATCCCGTCTTTCTATGTTATATTCAACTATGCAAAGGGATTCACAGTAAAGGACATTAATGTGTCGAAAAAATTACCAAAAACTACTTACATAAACTAGTTGGAAAATGAATACACAGTCTTTATCCAAAGCTTCGTAACAAGATTTAAAATTGAGTCAGAACTTCAAAATTTCATCGACAAAGCAATAGAAATCATGAAAAGGTTAATGACCAGTCGAAGTAAGCAAACCCGACCATCCCACAAGATCATAATTCCTCTAATGTCTTACGAATGTTGTGGAATTGACAAACTAGTATATTAATAGTGCATCAACATTGATGAAGACGATTATAAAATAGTGATCTAAGAGATCAATACGTTTTACAACGCATACAAATATTTCATCTTATTGAAGTTATATGCCATATAAAACTATTTTCAAAGTTATTGCAACAAAAAAATTTATTATAATAGTTAGAAAGGGATTAAATCGCAGGTAAATATATATAAAAAGGTTAATAAAGATGGATTTTAGGTGCTAATAAAAGACAAAATACACTGTACATGTATTTTATGGTGACCACTAGTCCACTTACGTTGCAGAGATACTTTTGAAAATAGAGACAGCTGAGTGAAAAATGCCAAGCTTATATCACCCAAATTAAGACCTACGCCAATTAATAAACAGGCACAAAGAATAATTTTACCGAAAATTAGAATTACTACCTGAAACTGATGAGTATAAATTTATCAGAGTACTCTAACAATAATCGGAGTATTTCAAGATAAGAGATCGCGTATTGAATTAATTCTTCATAATATAATACTAGTCTGGATCTATAGTGAAGACCAATAAGAAATATTCGGGAGGAATAGGTAATAGGATAGAGAGAAAAGCCTTTGGTAAACGCCCTTTGAAACATATACCAGAAATTTATAATCAAGCTAATCTTCCCCAAAAAAAGACTATAATGAAAAAGAAACTTTAAAAATCCTGTGAACAAAATTGAAGATTTTCACATGAAGAAAGCAGTCAAGAGGTTTCCTTTAAGATATATAATTACTCTAAAATCATGATATTTTTCGAAAATTTACAAGTTTTTTTATGGTTTTATTTTATAGGCCATCTTAATTACTTTATAAAAATACCCCGTTTTTTATTTTCCATTCACCAGAACAAAAACTACAAGTGTTTTAGTAAAAGCAGATGCCATAATTTTACACAAGATGTCAAACTTTAAAATGCGTTTTACTCGAAATGTGTTTTTTCTCTCGAAAAGCTCAAACGGGAACAGCGATTGCTCAAAAAGTTTTGAAACTAATTTTCTGAAGTTTTTTGTGTATATTCTGTATAACAGTAGAAGTGTTTAACCTTCGGTAATTTATCAATCACCGTTTTATTACAAAATTTGCAGTACCTTATGTGAATATAATCACTGTATTTTTCAGTAATGTCATATAATAACTAAGATAAGTGCTCTAGTTTTTATAAAAATTAAAATATCTCTTATCCTGAAAGTCATTTCAAGAATGAATAACATAGCAACACATCAGAATTTAAAAATTGTTCATAAACTGTTGGTGCAGAATGGACTCCGTTCATGTTATTTTTTTTGTAATTCTTAAAAATTTTTTCCCATTTTAGCAATAATATTTTATTTTTCTCTTCTTAATTTTAGCCTTTTTTTCTTAAAATGTACTAAAAAAAACCAGAAAAAAAATCTCCATATCTCCATTTAAAAAAAATATATATATATATAAAGTTGTCGCTAGTAGTCGGATATCTTAAATTCAATTAGTACTTACCATATATTTGTAAAATTTAAATAAAACTTCACATTTTTTATAATTGCATTAAGACATTCAAGTACGAAAAAAAACCATTTAATCAAAAAAATTTCAAGATTTAAAAAAAATTCTTATATTATATCTATATTTATAAATCAAACGTATTTTGCTTACTTACACGCATTATTATTTTTGACAAATATGTAATTTTTAAAAGAAAGTTTCTGCAAGCAAAATTTAGCAACAGCGAAAAGCTTTAACTGATTAATCTGTTGAAAGCACGTGTTTGCATTTATCATGTGAATGTGACATCACATAAGTTTAAGAACTCATTGGCTGAAAACATGTGATTGTAGTTATCATGTGATTATGACGTCACCTGAGTTTAGCCCATTGGTGGAAAGGATCTGTTTGACTGTGAATGTAAAACAAAATCGTCCTACTACGGATGCAGTTAATGATAAAGAAATGATATTCAAAATAAAAAAAAATTAAACTATCCCTTCTTCTGTCTAGAAATAATAAATGCCGTTGTTGTAAGGATTGGTGTACCATAAGTATTTTCTAAAATTTACGTATATTGTTATGGATTTGAGTGATTTAAACGCAACTGTTTTTTTTGATGAAAAATATAAAGGAGTTTTTCGAGTAAAAAATATTTGCTGAAAGTAAATTGGGAAGTCCAGAGGTTGAGTGGTAGCGTATCATGCTCCTACAATAAGGTCCGGGGATCAAACCCCGGGCTGGGCAAGGTCGACTCTGCCGTTCATCCTTTCAGTGGGACGATAAATGAGCTCAAAACTTGCTTGAGAAGCATTTGGGGTTTTCACGTCAGACTGACCACCTGACCGGAACATCTGCTCATGCACCTCAGTACCCAAGGTCATGGAAACTGAGATGGGTGCAGTAGGCTTTGGCCTTCATGGCTTGTTGTGCCACAAAGAGATTAGTTTATTTTAGAAAGTAAATTATTTGGTCTGATACAACGAGAAGCATTTGAAGCCATTTAGCATAAATATTGTTACGTAGATCGGGGTTCAAAGATTTTATGCAAAACAGTCGTAAACAACAAGGAAATTCTTTAAGAGCGATGAGTATTTTTTTTTGTCGAAAATCGATCCTTCAAAACACAGGATTCAACAGCGAAATTCGCAGAATAAATATCAGAAGGATTTCACACCTTCAACAGCACTTAGACACAATTATCAGTATCTAAAATACACGTATATATAAGCTTATTCACAAGCACAGCCGAGCTAATCACGATCAAGGCAAGTTTACTAATCGCTAGTCAAAACCAGACTGACTGTTACGACGAGTATCACTCTATTTATAGCCGTGGTCGAAACTTCGAGAAAGTTGCGCTCGCGTCATAGATCGTGAAATTAGTGGATTTCTCCACTAATTTCTAGAAGATTCCAGCGGGTCCCGAACTCGCCAAAATGGTCGCCATAGTCGCCAAAAATGATGCCAACTTGGCTCTATCGCCAATATTTCGCCAAGTTCCCATTGAATCGCCATTATAACGTAAGGGACGGCGTTGCTTGTGAATATTACAATTTTAACATGAAATAAATATAGCATAGAGTAACATAAATGCATTGCACATCCAAATACAAATTATTTACATTATTTTATACAAAATTCGTAACAATATTTACCATATTTACAAACATTTATTGATGAAATTAGACTCATTAATCTAGTAACAGACATTTCGCATTATGATTAAGAAAAAGAATTTTATTATCTTGCCCATCGACAAACATTTAAATGTGAAAGTGCATCGGAGTCATCCCATACTATAACGCAGTCAGTGGTGTGATCTATTTATTTTTTAAGGGCAATTTTAAAAATTCACGATGTTTCGTAGCTTGGAAGTTAAGTACAGAATACACATTTTAACTGCTATGAAATAAAAATAATATTAAGTACTCAGTACGTGATATTTTGATAAAGGTTGTAAAACGATTTCATAAAGATGATTTTTTAGTGTGATACGTGTAGGTACACCTCTTTTCATTTTAGTTCTGCGTCATATTTTCAAGGACATTATAATAAAAGTTATATAGTTTCTTTTTCTCCATTTTTTAATGTGTTATTTTTGAAGGATACAGAAATATAAGTTTATCTTTTAATTTTAAGAACTGTGTAATTAGATTCTTGTTGTACACACTTTATATTTTGAGATTAAGATAAAAGTTTTTGAGTGATTTATAAATATTTTATTAATATTAATATGTATCATTAAATGAATAAAAATATAGTATATGATTTATTACACATTTTAACCACTTCTAGTTTTAAAAATCCAATTTCCATACATTTTCAACATACAGTGCTATCATGCTTGTGAATTTACTTTAAGGGAATTTGCTTGAGTTATTTTTTACAAGAGCTAAATCCAAGCAATTTATTATAGCATGAAAATTATGTACTAAACTTTTGTATTCATTTTGAAATTAATTCAAACTGATGTAAATTTGTGTAAAAAAAATTACCGTAAAACCTGGCGTAAAACGCGCACTTTTAACACAAAAAAATGAGATCTAAATTAACGAGTGCGCGTTATACACCGGGTATAAAAACGAGAGCTTTAAAAACAAAAGAAAAAATATGAGCATAAAAACAATTAGACTTCCACACATAGATAGAAATACTGTTTATTTAAAAGAAATGATATAGATCTTATGAATTTAAAGGGTTGTAGTTCTAGTAGTACACTATTTTTTCCCCTAAGGCTTGGAATAATTCCACGAATAAAAAAAATGACTTCAAAACAGGAGAATTGCACACGTACATTTCAGGTTTCTTCGTAAAAAAGGAAATGCGCATTATACAGCGTATATACCTAAAAATTAAAAATCGCCGCTTAAAAGCACAGGTGCGCATTTACGTCAGATTTTACAGTAGATTTTCTCTAAAAATCTATATCAGTTGACATTATTTCAATTCATGTTTTGATGGGAATATGACAAAAGACTTAAAATAGTATATGTGTGGTTAAATTCATATTCCTGTCAAAGTATGTAAGCCTCAATTTTATTATCATGTGGGTTTCAAGTAGTTTTATTTGAATTTGACTTTCCTGGCCTGTTTCCGAAAAAAGGAGCAAAAGAACTTATAACTTAGCTATTAATTTTAGTGGTTTTCATTTTACCATTCGTTTACTTCAAATACATAGAAAACACTTTGCTTGTTGCTTATTCCTTTTAGAAACTTAATATGTAATATATTAGGTATTATTTATAAACGATCATAAGCTTTATCTGAAATAAAAATTTAGCTCTATTTATATATTTTTCATAAAAAAAAACTCAAAGTATTTGAAAGAATCAGTAGAGCGGCATATATTCTTGCCAAATTACTTCTTATTTTCACAAATCCTTTTCCTGTATTCGGATGCAGCTTCGCAATTCCTCTTATGTAATTGTTAATCCATCCATGCACATTATTACTAAGCATTTAACCATCGAATTTTTTTTTTTGAAAAAAATGTTGGTTTCTAATATTCAATCTCTCGCATCTTTGATTCATTGTAACAAGTTTATCTTTTTCTTTTATGAGTGAACATGGAATGTGACAAATAATGTAAAATAACAATTGTCACTTTTTTATTCCATTCGTATTTATGGATCAATGTATGTGATATACAATCACCAAATCTGTATCTGAAAACTTTCTTTTGGTATTATTTTGATTTTGATTAATCAAGTGTAATGTCCTAGCGTTTTCAATTGATGAAACTTCAATGATGTTTAATTGTTTATTTACACACACAGAAATAGGACACTCACATACACCAAAAATTTACACTTTTTACACGTTTTCAGGTAAATATTGAATCTTCTGAACTCGTTGACACTTTAAGAGAAGGGGAAAAAAAAGAAATGGCCGAGGGTGGCCTCCAACACCTCTGCCTCCTGCAGATATAAAACTTTCACGCAAAGCTCTCTGGTAGAGTTCACAGATTTCTCTTGGAGAGACAATCACTACATTATCTCTTCATAAAGCTCACTGGTGGAGCTTACCACATTCTCTCGTTGCGAGACAGTTATCGGAATCCAAATCTCCACACTAAGCTCACGGGTGGAGCTAAAAAAAATACAACATCATCGTAACTCACAGTTGAACAAGAACACAGTACTATCTACGTGAGACTCACAAATCGCTCGCAGTCACGTAAAGGCTACACGCGGACGAGACGAGAGAAATCGTAAACGCTACACTGGAAAACGCCTACGCTCTCTCGTCGAGAGGAAACACCGTACTTCCTGGCGTGGCACTCGCGCAGGCGCAGTACCTCGGATCAGTCCGCGTTGCCACCTTGAGTTTCAGAATGGGTCTAGAGTTCGTTACACAAGCCATTGAAATTAGGGTTGAATTGCTGATATCCTGTTATGATTATCAAGTTATAATTTTTATTATATTCATCTTAAACATTTTAAAAATCAGGATACTCTAAAGGAATGAAGAAAAATGTGTACACAAGATGGTTCATTACCAAATAGACAAACTTGCAGGGCTTGTAGGGGGTACAAAGTCGACTCGGATTCTCATATTAATGCAGGGTCGCAAATGCCATATTCGCGAACTTTGGTGCAAAGAAAATGAAAGGAACAGAAACAACAATACAATAATAGAACAGAAAACAATTTATTGAAAGGTTTTACAATAACAGGCGTTCGAAATTACAACCAGAGGTCCTCTGGAAGGCTTGATAGAGGTACTGCATGGAATTCCTGACGTTCTGGAAGATTCCTCAAGGCAGCCTTGTGGTAGATGGCACTGAAAGGAAGGTTTCTTGAACATCAATCTTGCTGGAAATCGTCTTCCAGAACGTAAGGAAATCCATGCAGCACCACTGTTAAGCCTGTCAAAAGACTTCTGTCGCATTTTCGAACACCTTCTGTAGTATAACCTTTCAATAAAATATTTTCTGTCCCATTAATGGGTTGCTTTTTTTTCTATTTTTTTACTCTTCGCATTATAACTCGCAACTACGGCATTTGCGACCCTGTATTCTTATGTGATTCTGAGTCGTAACTGTACCTCCTACGCACCCTGCAAGCTTGTCTGTCTGGTAGCGAATCGCCCTGTATAGATATATTTCTTTTCAAGCGTATTTATGAGTAAACAAAGGATATATATATTTACAAAAAACGTCTTCCCTTTCTAAATGTACAATTGAAAAATTAGTCTAAAAATTTTATAAACTATTCCTCGGGGTATACCGCATTTTTGACCCAATGCAGAACGTTATTCTCCTTCTGTTTAAAGATAAATAAACCTACTATTTTATAAAAAGGTTTATAGGAAATCCTTGACAAACTTATGTGCTTCAGGATTTTTATTATATTTTTGTTTGGCTTGTTGTTTCGAATTCAGCCATTAAATTGGAATCTTTTAAAGGTATGTTTTTGAAATTAGAAAAAATAAAGATATTTTTATTCAGTTTTTATTTGTTTATGTATAATTTACTCTGTATAACTAATTAGCTCAACCAATCTCCTATTTTGCTTTTGAAATTTAATTAAGTTCCTTATAAACTACAAACAGTAATAATCATCAAGATTAAGTACTGCTTTCAACATATTTCATCTCTTACAAAACAACAATAATAACAATCGTCTTAACTGAGGATTATTTCAACACATGTTATTTAGCATTTTATACAACTTATGCAATACTTCACCAATATGTTTTTAAACTTATTTTTTCCTTTTCAATTAATTTCTTATCTAGAAATAACTATCAGTTTCATTGAAAGATTTCTGATTACACTACCTTTATTTCTTAAGCTAACAAAAATCTGAGTAGAAACTGCGGTTTTGTAGCTCGAAATCCCACAGTGAAAATATTATTATTATTTAAAGATTTGATGTGCAATATATAAATTTCATTTTTTCCGTGAAATTTCCCTTTTTTTTCAGATATTGAATTAGAGGTTTGATTACTTCTAGATCTGTGGTTTTTAAACTATAGATTACCTCGTCTCCCTTTTTTGTATGAGGATGACATCGCGGACCCCTAAGATTTTGAACATCCCTCCCCGCAGTGGCGTAACGAACATCTCCTCAACCCCCGCATTGCAGGCGGGCCCAAAGTCTGACTGACGCCAAAGTACGGCTTGGAGCACAAAACCTGACTTTGAAGGGGACCCTAATATTCTCCGTTACGCCACTGCCTCCCCGAATTAATATTCTTGATCAAAATACAAGTTCTAGTAGTTTTTTCATTGGGAACTATTTAGTGACCTAGTCTAGAATGACACATCTCTCCCTTTTTCCACGAGGCCTTTAAAAGTCTGTAAATCAGAGAATGAGTGAATATTAACGTCCCACTGTTCAGCTACTCGAGGGCTTTTGGGGACGGTCCGCGTAATTTTGAACCATGGTTAAGTGACGTGGACGACACCTGAACTGGCACCCCCTCTCCTAACTTCCACATCACCTTTTGTGGGCCACCTAAAGTTAAACCTTGTTTATATGGCCCAAGGCAGTCTTTGAGTTTGACACCCTTACCCCAGAGAAACGCTGCGGGACCCCCGGGGTCCACAGATCATAGTTTAAGAACCTCTGTTCTAGATGATTACAATGCGTAAGGAATTCAATTTTCATATTATTTCGTTCTGTTTACATCTTAAACTATGATTATACAAATGTATATATATCGTTTGTAAAAGTAGCGAAAAAATAACCAAATACATTTTTACGTAATAATTTGTTACTAAAGTTAGCGCATTTTTACTAAGGATAAGTTAACTGTGTGATTGGAACCAATTAAAATACCTTCCTAATTGCTGAAATATTTATTGTAAACATCAGTCAGGCTGATTACTTCTACTCGATATGAAGGTCGGTTAATTATAGCCATTGACAGAATATACATAAATGTAATACTGATTGACATCAGAAGACAAACTACTGATAAAATAACAACAGTATCAAAGAGGAACAAATTGTAAACATTTATTGGTTTCTTTATTAAAAGTTTCCTGCTGTCTTTTTTGTTTTGCCCTGACACATGCCTTTTAGCTATAGCTTCATAATTTTTAATCTCTACAAGATGCGGAAATTCAGCATGTGAATCAGTTCTCCAACACAATTAATCTTCAGGGCAGTGAAACTGTGGTCCGAGGCCTCCGGTAGTCCCCAGTGCTTTTCTAGGAGTCGGCGAAGGGGTGTCATTTAATGTTAAGGATCACAGACTCTGAAAAGCCTCTTGGAAAAACTGCAAGATGTGCATCCGAGACTAGGTCACTAAATTCCACCCAAAGAAAAAAATTACAGGAATATATACTCCGCAGAAGAATAAAATTCAGTTTGTTTATTTTTTGCAACTACATGGCTACTACTATAAGGTAATATTTTTTTTAAATTAGGTGTTTACTGTTTTCTCTTAAAAGAAAAAAAAAAGTTTTTAAAAAGTCCATATAAGTAACAGAGGCAATCTTAGGATTATTGAGGAATCTTTAAAACACTTCGCCATGTGTTGGGAGTCAGGGAGGGTCTACAAAATGTTGAGAGTCCACAATGTCAGTCTGATACATAAAGGCGTCATGTCGATCGAACTTTAAGAATTAGAACTTTAGAGGAATTGAACACGCGATTTGACCAAAATACTTCGTTGCTGTAACTGTTCAACTACCACGATTGTCAAATTTTTATTTACTTAGAGGAAAACTTGGTTTGATTTTAGTTACGTCGCCTTTTATCAATAAGAAACAGAGACGTCTTAAAGCATGGACCAACTGAGCCTCAGTGGCCTCGTCTCGTTCTCGATTCAACCTTAACCTCTTTAGGACCGGCGAACGGAGAAAGAAACGTTTCCCCAGACCCACATTTACCGGGAGTATACACACGCATGGGACAGGGCAAATTTTACTGATAAGCCTAATTGCTTTTAAAAATCCATATAAAGTCTTTATGCAATCAACTACGCTAAAATTTACAATTTACTATCATTGTTAATATTTGACTCCACAGCACAAAAATTTTAGCTATATTTTAAAAAAAATAAACAATTGCGAATTTTAGAGAAAATGTTTTCATTTTAATAAAAAAAAAGTATTCTTTATGATGTCTGATGCCCAATTCACTAATAAGCTTTCCATCTTTTTAAAATTAAGTTAAAATATAAACAAAATCCAGAGTGCAATAAATAACGAATTTTAAATGCCTGTTTCTCTCAAAAAATTTTAGCATGTGCAGTTGATTACATTCATAAATATTCCGGATCTTGCTTAAAAAACACGAAGCCGAAAGCACATATTTAAGTTCAAAACTTTGTGAAACATTATTCGGAAAAAAACGAACTTTAACCGCCATCTAGTGTCATGAAAAAAATTGTTTAAAAACATTCCAAATTCAAATCACGTCGGTGTGATCATGGGCCTCTAGCAGGGAAAGCACAATCACATATATATCTTGGGCCCTGGAGGAAGAATCACATATATAATGTGATCATGGTCCTGAACGGGTAAATAAGATCATAATTCGAATAATTTCAGCAATCAAATGTTATTTCCAGTTTTATTCTTTGAAAAACTTTGAATTTCAGACGTTATGGTAACTGATGAGCGTCTTCCACGTACAGGCCTAGGCCTCCCGACATACATCATCATTAATCATTCAGTCAAAAGGCGGCAGTCGGTATAGGCGTTTTGTGTGATTGTAAGTCATATATATTTATTTTGGGTTATGTTTTGTGCGAGTATTTGACAACGTATGCTATGTACTGTCAACTTTTAAGGGTCATAAGTGGGACCCTTAAAATGTATGACTCTATGATCTATGTATCTATGACTTACATAGGACCCCTCCTATGTAAGTCATAGGAGCCCTGGGCCGACTATTGAGTAGGGATCGAAGGTCTCGAAAAGTCTTAAGACGTCCCTGATAAGAAATCTACATAACGTAAATCTTATAATTTAAAGCAAGTGATAATGACGGCATATGAGTAGGTATCTCATGTTCCTAACTTCCTCATCACATCCGCAAGGATTTTTAATCTTGGTTGCATACATTTCACACATTATTTGACGTGAAGGGTTTTGACGAAATCACATTGGCAGGTCAGAATAAAAGTTACATAATAAAAATTGCAGACAGATTTCATAATTATGAGTCTAAGCGATAAATATATGACACTTAAGTTTTTAACTTCTATTCTTTGATGCCTTCTAAACAAGGGGATCCCATGGAATTTGATGGATAAGGTGTTGTCAGTAAAAAACGAAATTTAACCCTTTAACTACTGACGGTACTTATTAAGTACCACTCACTTTAAAATTACATAGAATTACCATTTTTACGAGTACTCTGAAGATACCTTAGCAGGAATATTCTTTTCAATACCTATTTTAAGGATTATGGCAGTACGGGTTCTATGATGAGTATTTTAGCGGGGAAAGCGAATAGTTTTAAAACAGGAGTTGCTTTTTGATCGGATTGCGAAGATTTTCATTTTTGTACCAAAAAAGTAGTTAATGTCAAGAGGTAAGTGTCTTATTTTTTTATATGTCAGTTAAGACCTTAGAAAACGATTTGACTATTTACTTTAAGTGAAGTGTATATATAATTAATTTTACAGTTCAATTACTTGTGGTACTTTTTATATCCGTTAGTATACTTATTATTGTTTTTCGTTGTGTTTAGCGTCATTACTATAGTGTGATAGAGTTATGCTTATTTTGGCATTTCTTTATGGTTTCATTTATTTATTTTGCATTTTTATTGTTCTATTTTAATGCTTTCAAAAAATTTTAAACTTTAAATCTGAGCCTTTTTTTTTTTTTTTTTGCCACACAATTAAATGAAATATCTATTCTTTATCAAAAATTAACAATATTTTAATTTCTTTATGTGCAATAGAGAATTAACAATAATAGGAGGTTTTCAAGGTGCTATTGTTATTAATTTTTTTCCATTTTCTTAGAGTGTCTGTAAAAAGAAGCTCAGTCATCAAGAGGCTTTGGATATATTACAGAACCTACCATCTGAAAGTATTTATGCACTAACAGATAATATTCTTCAGATGAAGAAGTCCCATTTGGGATTTTCGTTAGATTCTTAAGATGAGACGATCAAGAAAATGACGATCAAGGTGCTGTAGTTCATGTTCAGAAAATAAATTATTTCCTACCCCAGAATACAGTGCTTTAAAAAACATTCAATCGAAGACTCACTCAAAATGCACAACGTGTAATGAATTTTTTAATGAAAAGAAAAACTGTTTCTTTGAATATCATCAAATTAGTATAAGACCTGCTTTTATATGTGTAAAAAAAGAAATAAATTTTTTAAAAAAATTTATAATTTTCAAAAATAAATACTTTGTGCTGTAAAATATGAGTGTTCTCTGGTTATTTAGCATTTTTAAGAGTTAAAACTGCGTTAAAAAAGTCATTCGGTTTTTTCGTATTATGAGAATATTTTAGATCTTTGTGTACTGAGGGTACATTAAAGCACCAATTTAATTAATTCGATCTATCGGATTAAATTTCCCAAAGTTGAGTATTTATGTACATCCCTTAATTTTCAATGCAGTGATTTAAAAAAATTACTGCACGGAAAAAACTGCTGAATATCATAATGCGGTAGATAAAGGGTTAAAATCTAAAATTCGTCGCTTTGTAGGATCTAACTGATATTAAAAAGGGAGAAGGTCTCTTAATTTAAAATTATCATTCGATAAAAGTGACACATTTTCTAAAGAGCCACACTTGAATGTCAGGAGTAATATCGACAAGAGATTTTATTTTTATAGTTTTAATGCAGAATAAAATTTAAAGGAAATATAAAAATTCAGGCTAGAGGTGATTGCACACCTATATAAGCTCCGTTTTATATGTTCGGTTATACGTTTCTACTTTTACTGTTACTTCCTAAAGCACACACCGAACATAAAGTGACATGATTCATATAAAAACGTACCTTCGACTGACTTTATCACATCGTGTACATTTGGATGTCTGGCAATCTCAGATTCAAGGAATTGCTCAGAGGGCGCACGCAAATATTATTAATGAAGAATTTTGATACACAATCATGTACTATGTTGTGTATGTTTATTCAATAGCCCGAATTCAGTTGTATGTTGATTTTGCTGCTTCATTAAAAATATATAAATACTAAAAATTTATTTTGACGCATCTAAATAAAAATAATTTTAACATATACTTTATTATTTCATTTTAAAATTTGGCTTTTAACTATTTTTTTCAGCCACACAATAAAATGGATACGGCAGGTCAAAAAGAAAAAGAAAAATCATATATATATATATAATATACTAGCTGTTACCCGCCCGCTTCGCTGGGTATTTCATGATGTTTTATAAATTTTTACTGCTTATATATATGTATAAATTATTGATATCTAAGTCCTAGCATTAAGAATTCGATTGAATTGAAAAATATACTTATACCTGTAACTGTCACCTGTTGATAAAAAAAAAGGGCAGAACTCATCTAATTTGTATTTTCTAAAAATCTCTAAAATTGAAGCATAGAATGATGTTTGCTCTTTCGTAACTCAAAAACCAAGTGGATTCCCGCAAAACCAATTTTGGGTGGATCTCTACTCCGTAAATTGAACATGCAAGCCAAATTTCAAGTCTAAATCTAACAGAAAAAAGCAAAAGTTTTACTATAAATATCCCCGTAATCCCGTTGAGAGCCGTTTTCCAAAATAACCGCTCTTAGCGGATTTCAATTCAACAAAAGAAAAATGCAAGCCAAATTTCATTATTATAGTCCTTGTAGCTAGAAAAAAGTAATTTTTTTTGTCAATACGTCCCAGTAACCCCTGCAACCCCCCAGAACTTGATTTGCTTAAAATTTATTCTTAGTGGATCCCTATTCAACAAAAGAAACATGCTTAACAAATTTCAAGTATATGGGTCTAACAATTAAAAACAGGAATTTTTTTCTGTAACTTCTCTTGACCCCTCGCAAACATCTTTAGGGTCAATTTTCATTTTACTCTTTGTTAGAGGAACTCCATTTCATGAAAAGAACATGCCTACCAATTTCCAAGCAGGATGATCAAGTAGTTTAAAAATGGAAATATTTATCGATTACGCCTCTTAATCTCCCGAAATTAAACTTAGTAAATGATATTCGCGAAACCCATTTTGTAGCGGTTCTCTACTTTACGAAAGGAATCTTAAAGGAAAGGAGGCTTATCAAATTTCAAGACTGTACGTCTAACAGTTTAAAAATGGGGATAATTGTCTATAACGCCACTTGAGCCCCCGCAACGCCACTTCTGGGTCTGTTTTCACAAAACCCATTTTGTAGGGGAATTGCACTCTATGAAAGGAATCTGCTTAGCAAAATTTGAAGACTTTGCGTCCAATTAATTAAAAATGCAAAAAAATTATCAATAACGCCCCTTGAACCCCCGCAACACCACCTAGGGGTCAATTTTCTCCAAACCCGTTTTGTAGCGGATATTTACTCCATGAAAGAAACATTCCTACCAATTTTCAAGCAGGTAGGTCAAATAGTTTAAAAATGAAAATATTTATCTCTTACGCCACTTATTACCCTGCAACGCCACTTAGAGGTCTGTTTTCACAAAACCTTCTTATAGCTGATCTCTACTCTATGAAAGAAATCTCTTTATCAAATATAAAGACTGTGCGTCTAATAGTTTAAAAATGGAAATAATTATCTATAACGCCCCTTAATTCCCCTCAACGCCACTTGGGGGCAATTTTCCCGAAACCCATTTTTAGCGTATCTCTACCCTATGAGAGGAATCTGCTTACTAAGTTTCAAGACTGTACGTCTAATAACTTACAAATAGGAATTTATAACGCCCCTTAAACCCCCCGCCCCGCAACACCCCTTGGGGTCAATTTTCCCAAAATCCATTTTGTAGCGGATATTTACTCCAGGAAAGAAACTTACCTACCAATTTTCAAGCAGGTAGGTGAAGTAGTTTTATAAACGGATATATTTATCTATTACGCCCCTTAATCCCCCACAACGCCACTTAGAAGTCTGTTTTCACAAAACCCGTTTTGTAGCTGATCATTATTCTACGAAAGGAATATATATATATATATATCAAATTTAAAGACAGTGCGTCAAAAAGTTTAAAAATGGAAATAATTATCTATAACGCCCCCTAAGCTCCTGCAACGCCACTTGGGGTCGATTTTCAGCAAACTCGTTTTGTAGCGGATCTCTACTCTCTGAAAGGAATCCGTTTACCCAATTTCAAGATTGTACATCAAGTAGTTTAAACATGGAAACAATTATTATTAAAGCCCTTAACCCCCCGTATCGCCCCTTGCGTTTCGAATTTCGGAAAATCCTTTCTTAGCTGATGTCTACTCTATCAAAGGAACATGTCTACCAAATTTCAAGTCTGTAGGTTGAATAGTTTAAGAGATTTCGTGATTAGTCAGTCAGTCAGTGAGTGAGTCGCTTTTCTCCTTTATATATATAGATTATATATATTGTGGAATATATATTTTAAATTTGGTTTCTTATTCGCACTGCCCTTGGTGTATGTGCACCTTTTTATTCTTTATACCAAAAGTTCTTGATCAACGAATAATTTAACTGGGGTCATCTTGAGGCGCCTTTAAAGACAAAACGTAGTGCTCATTTACTAAATTCAGATTTTACCCCTTCTCGGCTTTTCCCGAGCTGCGCTGGGCCATCCTGGCTCATCCCGAATGCAGCTCGGGCACTATGAAAATTTATACTGTGCAATCGGCGTTTCCCGGATTATTTCACGTGTGCTTTTATGGTTTCGAATAATTGAAATGTACCACTCCGTGGAATTTTCTGCAAAAAGAGGACATCCTTCTGCTGATCACCCCTCTTCACGCTTGTCTGAAAGACTCTGTTGACTACATTCCCCCCAACAGAGAAGAAAACTAATCCAACACGACAGTGTATTTATTCTTTGCTGCTCAAAGAGAGGCAATAAATGTAAGAAGAGAAATAAGATTCTACTGTTCAGATTGCGATTTTGTGTTATGTGGAGTACCGTGTTTTCGAATTTATCATACACGATCAAATTTTGATTAATAATTTCATAATCATTTATGTAAATACAAAAGATATAAATAAAATTTGTAATTCGAGATAAAAGCTAGGTATACTAAGTTATATATTTATAGTTAATGTGCATTGACTCCAAAGTCTTATGATTTCTGCCATACAGAAAGCCACCTTTACAGGTAAACTAGTCATTTATTTAAATAGATTTTTTTACGTTAATTTTTTGGAAATTTTGAATGCGAATGGGGCTATTATGTTTAAAATTATGTATGTTTGAAAATAAGCATTAAAAAGATACTATTTAATCCAAAATCCAGAAATAAAATGAGTCTGGAAGTGGCTAAATTACTTTTAAAATTAAATCGAATTAGTTTTGGAGATAGAACAGCATTAAAGTCTTCGTTCGCTAATTCTACTACTCATATCAATCATACTCTTTAAGTTAGCTGTGAGAATTTTTCATCCATTATAGAAAATTAGACAACACCATAGGAAAGAATTTAATCGAATCACGACATCAACATTTCTTAAAACAGTTCTTGAAAAAGATCGCAAAGGCGTAAAAACTACGATATTCTGAAACAATACTATTAACAGTAAAAAAACGTTACGCGAGTGAAAATATATTGAAATAAAAATTGTTGTAAAGTGGAACATGAGGAGAGTTTTTGGTAAAAATGGTCGAATCATTTTTAAAAGACTGTGAAGTTGTACCGAAATTATAGGCGAAATATATTCTTAAGGATTAACTGTCGAAGAAATGTTATTCGTTTAATAATTAAAAAGCACCTCTTTCGCCAAAGATATATATTAGTGCCGGTCGCTATTGCCACAAGCCACGTCTATTCTGGACTGAATATTTCTACACATACCCGATAGCGCACAACTAGTTGTTGGAGCTAGACTGACTTTAGACGCTCGAAGAAGAAGACGCCATGATACGACGAAAAAGACGATGATCCATCGTGTCTACGAACAAGACGGCTTGACAATTAATACGAAAGATTTATTCATTTAAATAACTTGTAAATAATCTGTAAGCATGTTAATCGTGAACAAATAAATTCAAAGTTAACTGAAGACGTCTTTGCTTTCACGGCCGCCACTGACATCTGCCACATATATGGGAGTAATAAGCTAAAGAAATCATTGTTATATCAATGGACTAAATTCATGGGACGTCATAATCACATGATGATTTTAAACCACGTGTTTTTAGCCAATCAAGTTCAAAAACACATGTGACGTCATAGTCACGATAAATGCAATTATCTATTTTCAGCAAATCAGTTCATGCACTTCGTTGTTGCCAAATTATGCTTTTTACAGGAACTTTTTTTTAAAAAAAAATTAATATTTGTCATTTTATTTAAAAGTACATGTATAAAACAACGCTTTTTTTCTCTTTAATTTTAAAATCTTTTTGCAGAAATTTCTTTTTATAACTCTTGAGCCTCTTTACCCAATTATGCAATTTGAAATTTTACCTAAGTTTTACAAATAGAATAAAAAGTACAAGCTAGTTTATTGTCCTTTTTGAATTCAATGTAGAACATGTGTTTATTTTATCATGTGACCGTCATGAATTAAGTCCATTATTTATACCGTATCAAAGAAAAACACGTGGTGCAGCAATTGATGCTCTAAATATATTGGACAGAACAATGATTACTTTCGATTGATGAAAGAAATGATTTCAAAAAATATTTCTTGTAAACTTATGTTATTCATAGGAAAAGCTTAGTGGTTAAAAGTATTTCGTTTGTTCTTGAATAAGTATCTAAAGCAGTTATAAATTTCATGAATACTATCGAAGTGTTAAATATGCTAAATGCAGACTGTGCTAGACTTTTATTTCGCACTGTAGAAAGTTTGCTCAAGAAAAGAAACGAAAATATTTATAGAACTCTTATTAAAATGCTCTGTAAGTGACTATTTAAGTGATAAATCTGGAATGAAGTTTTTGTTGATGGTCAATGGTAACTCGAAGGAATTGTGTGTCTGATATCAGTCTAGTAAATACGTATTTCCATTATAATTTTTCAATGCCATCTTCTCAAAAAGGCAAAATGATGAGTCAATTAAGATTTTAAGCAAAGGAGTGATGCACAACTGTTTCTTGATGAAACCAGAAATTAAGCAGCCCAAATCAAATCAAATCTATAAGAAAACTTTTTGTACTACTTTAAACTTCATATTGAACTTATCGTGGATTTATTATCTTAAATAGTTAATGAGAAAAAAATTGCTTCCAAAATATCACAAAAATTAATATATATGGGGAAAGAAACTGACTAAAAATCGGAGTCTAAAATGATCTCTCTGCAGCAAATATCAGCACAAAGGTCTATATACTTATCTACAGATGACCTCACGCTGTATCTCGATATTAATAAATAATGAAATAATAATTACTTATAATGAAAAGAGTATAGAAATTTATGGAACTTAAATTTCAGTTCTATATTATATGTCATTATATTAAATTTTTCGTTACAGTTTCCTAGTGATTTCTTCTTAAAACAAAATACTACGTTTTGAACACGTTCTCTGTCTCTTCTCAAGGTTTAACTCAATGGATATTCAAATTATGTTATGTAACATTGGGAACGCCATCAATTTAGAAACCCTTAGAAGAAGCATGAAACAAAAACAAAAACGCTGGTAAAGCACACTGATGTACTACATAGGAGTACTTAAAGGTTCAGTTCCATTTAACGTAAGACAGTCCCCCTATAATCTACACAAAGTATAAATAGAGATCGAATGCATAAATTTGCTTATGTAAAGATCGTGATTTTAACCAATGAATTACTCCTCTTATATCAAGTGATAATTTAAAGTTAAGGGTTGATCTACTTAATAAACACTTTACAGCATTAATTCTCAACGAAAATAGTACAGCCTTCTTTATGGGTACAGGAGTCGTTCAGGGGACCGTAGCGTGCCTACATAATTAGGAAATTTATGAAATAAAATACTTTGAAAATATTTTCTGTTTTCGTAGTTAAATCTATGTTATGTATAGCTATGTAAAATATTTATTTTGTTATAAGTTCAAATACACATGAAAAGTTTGAATCAACATTATGTAAATATATAAGTTCTTTTAGTATTGTCGGTGAGAAGTTTGTGCCAATGCTTCTCAAACTTTCAATATTTGCGACTCGATATTCAATCTTAATTTTCTTCACCCTCCCTCCATACAATAACAATGTTCTGAATTCAATAGTGCTATACTTTAACGCTAAAGCTACAACATGACTTCATCCTCTTAAATACCACCGGCGTATATATACGCCTCGCTCAACCAAAATGTTAATTTCTCCAGACGTATTATACGTCTAACCGAAATACGATCTTTTTTGTGCACTGCATCCATAAAATTATTCCGAAGGCTTTGGAATGCAACAAAAGGGACATTCACGGTGTTTGCGAAGGATTTTTTTACTTATTTCAGAAGATTTTTTTTATGTCTTCCTTTTTTCTCCCCCTCCCCTTCATATATCACATACGCACGTCTACGTGCAAGCAGTGGCATTGAGGAGCGAATCACGTAACTTTCAATCGACAATTAAGGGATTAGTGTTAACTTTTGTGAATAATTTGATCTATGTCAAGCCCATGGGGCCATTGGTAATTATTAAAATTGTTCTTAGCTTAGTTTTTAAAATTAATTATAAAATACATGATGCAGTACTGATACATTTATAAATATTGTGCCAGCTTGAATGTGCATTTTACTTTTCCTTATGTCAAAATGAATTTTGTTTGTTTACTTTCAATGAGTTAATAATTTTTTTAAATAATCTTTTGTTTTCGACTTTTCAATATGCTCGCGCCCCCCTCGTAGAGTTATTACGCCTTCCTTGGGGGAGGGGGCGCTCCCCACAGTTTGAGAAACGCTGATCTTTGCAAGGTTTTAAGTATAGGCGCGATTCACACAAACAAGCATATTTCGTCAAAAATATAGGATCATACAATGACTATGTTAATAGAGCAAGAGAGAGTGCACCGGCAGAGCAAATGTGATGCGTTCATGAAAACAAATCTGTAAAAAGGCAAATATATAGCTCTGGAAATGTGTCTTATTATTCCCTGCGTGCTTCGTAAATCAAAATGTAGCTGACCTAAATAAGATAACAATTATTTCTTTTTTGCCTCATGACAACCATCCCATCTGCTACACTATTCTTGAAATCTCAGATCGCTTGAATTATAATTCAAATAAAGCCCGACATAATATTTCATTGTTTTTTACAAAAAAAGAAAAACTTCACACAATAGGTTAAAAACTGATGTCACTGTGGCCGCCCAAAAGGTGTTTAAAACCAGTTCGTTGTCATAAGATACCACCAAAAAAATTTCTCTGAGTAATGATTCAATTCAAAGAATAATAAAAAATGAAATAGCTAAAGACGTTGAAATATTATTATACGGTTATTTAGACTTGCAAATTTTCGATTCAACTCATTGAATAATCGCTATCAAATAACGAAGCACTACTGTTGTCACATACTAAACTTATAAAAGGATAATTTGTCAAGAGTTATTACTCCGTAAAAATGATAAAACTGATACAAAAGGAGAACAGATGTATAATATCTTGAACAAGGTCACGAGAAAGAAATTTCTATTCGTAATATTTTGTAAACAGCTACTGATGAAGGTCCATCAATGACGGGGCACAATAAGAGTTAAATCGCACACTTGAAACAGACAGTATACAATGTACTCATGGAACACATTTATTATTCACCGTCAGCATTTGTTCGCTAAAAATCTGAAAGAACGTCTGCTCCATAACATAATCAGATCAGACAGTAAGATTAGAAAATTGCGTCACAAATTATTAGGCTAATTTTGCAGTAAAAACGATGATAGTAAAGAAGTTAGCTGACCTTCAAAAGATATTGAATCATTTTTTTAAAAAAAAATCTGTTTGATTTCGTACTAGAATATCCTGGAAAATAAAGACGTAACACAGTGTATAAACCTAATTATATCCAAAAATGACGTTGCTTATTCAGCAGACCTGTTTAAAATATTAAGGAGGGCCGTGGGTAGCCTAGTGGTTAGAGCATTGGACTCCAGACCGGAAAGCCTGGGTTCGATGCCCGATGCTACCAAATACCCGCCGAGTACAAACGGAGAACGTGCTCATTAAATCAGTGGGTTTGAATGGTGTCGCCATCTATCGTGTTGTACTGAGCAAAACTGCATTGTTACCTTCATGGGGGCTCAAAGCTTAAGCTAACGACAGGCGTAAAATTCTAGCCCTTAGCCGCGATGAATTTCGTGGACTTTGATCTGATGTTACTGTCGATCAGGTGGCATAAGCAACAAAATATTAAGAAAATCAGTTTAGAATTACAAATTGATGAGTAGAATTTATTTAGGACAAAAAGCAACGTAACTGTTTTTGAGGAAAAACTTCTTTTCTTTGGACAAAATTTAGGTAAAAGTGATTACAGCCATGCTTTTCGCCATTATTATTAGACTATGCAAAACAGGAAGACTTGCTGACTGCTAACACTTGGACGTTTTCAAGTTGGTTTTACAGAACATTTCTAGATTATTTTAAATATGAATATACAAAGTTAGGTTTTAGATCCTTTTGCAAAATATTAGAATCACCAAATTTAGAAGAAGAATTTCTTCAACTCGCAATTAATGAAGAACTAAAATTAAAATTTACAAATTAATATCAAGAGTTAAATTCGAAAATCAATATGGATAGTGGGTAAGACTATAAAAATTTATAATTGTATTTTCTTTTGGGTGTTTGGGTGGGCGAGGTTATAGTAATAGCTAATTTACTATCGCAAAAAAAACAACAGAATACACATCATTGAACGTGGGCGATTGAACGAGCCGATATTAATAAATTGTTAATGCGACTCCTTCATAGCAAGAAATATCTTTCTTGTAGTCAAGTAAGGCCATGCAACCAGGAACACGTAGTTAATATTTTTGAAGTCGGGGGTAGGATTCTAGTGCTGATACAACTAATAAACCTATGTACATGTAAAGGCACAGAGTCACGTTAAATTATATGAAATTCAAAGTTCTCCCATAAGCATGAGAAGAAGTTGGAAAGGTTACTTTCCAATTTGTGTATCGCCCTTGTGACTTGATCATGGATCGAAAAAACTAGATCCGTCATCAATAGCTCTGCTGCAGAGTGTGACATCATATTGACAATCAGTCATAGGCTATACGAGGTATGATCCAAAAATTCGAGGACTGCGGTCATTGATGACGATGAAAGCAAGTACCTAGAAATAAAACACTTTGAAATGGATTTTCCCAACTCTTCCCTACCTGCCGAGGTTGGTTTAATCCATATCATGTGACTGAATCGCACTCACAATTGTTATCGTCCGAAGTTAATTAGCTTTGCTGCACGACGTAAGAAGGATGGCTTTTCTTGAACAGCGCTGCAACATTAAATTCTGCCAACGCTTAGGTAAAACGTCTATGGAGACGTTGGAAATGATAAGAAAGGTGTATGGGGAATCTACCATAGCGTTATTTACTTGACATAGAATTGAAGCGTGAGTCTTCAACATGGAAGTCGCCCGGCTCACCACTATCGAAAAAATTCCAGCAGGATTGGACCAAGGGGGAAATAATGATGGAGGTATTTTTTGATTCTCAAGGAACTGTTCTTTCAGAGTTTATTTCCGAAAGTCGAAAAGTTAACAAGTAGCGTTATTTATGAATTTTACATCGTTTGAGGCAATCCATTCGTCGTAAACGACCTCAGTTCAGGTAGAATGTCGACTGGTATTTTCTGCATGACAACACGCCAGCACATCGATCTTAATTGGTAAAAGAGTTCCACGCAAAAAATTCGCACTAACGTGCTTCCATATTCCATTTATTCATCTGACTTTGTTTAATGCAACTTTGACCTGTTTTCCCATGAAAAAAAATTTACAGGGGTGCCGTTTTGTGTCATCAGATAAGGTAAAAGCAGCATAGGAAAAAGCTTTACGAAAGGTTGCGAAAAAAGACTTCCAGCAGTGCTTCCAAAAGTTATACGAACGCTTGCAGAAGTGTATCGTCGACTAAAGGTATTACTTTGAAGGTGGATGAGCATTGATGCAGTGAACTATTCAGGGTAAAGCTTTTTACACCTTGTCTTCGAACTTTTAGATCATACTAACTTAATTATAGCCCATATCTGAGCACATTTGTATCATATCACGTAACAGAAATTTTTGAAACAGCAGGAAAATTTGATTTTGAAACCTACAAAATTAAGTCGAACAAATTACATTCAATCATCTCTTATCAATGATTTTATCTTTACAAATAAACTATATATGAAGAAGTATTTAAATCTCATTTTTCCAAGGTTTTTCTTTTTAAGAAACCTTCGAAGGGATGAAAATTGAGGTAAATTTCAAGTTTCAAGGATCTTTTATTGTGTATGATGTAATTCAAGTAAAAATTCCCTGCATCATTTATTTAATGAACCCATTGAGCAACGATAATACTTCAATTACTGGAGTATTTAAGCAAGCACTGTTCAATTATATTGAGAGGGGATAGAAGTGTAAAATAGTCAGAAAAATTACTCTTATTTATGATCTATTAGACCTTGCGTGCATAAAAACTTTTTGTTAATGAGATAGGTTAGATAAGTATTGAGAAAGAAATTTATCAAATGAGTTCAAAAGATTTTGAAACTGGTTGCCAATTACAAAAAAATAGAAATTCCTAAGAAAATTAGTTTGAAGCATATAAATTAAGTAAAAAATAAACTATTCTGACCTTGAAAATTAGATTAAAACCTAAGATGATTGAATACAAAATTATGTTAAACATAAGTATTTGTTTTAGATTTGGGGAAATACTTTGAAGTGTATTAATGATTCTTAGACGAAAAGCATTAATTAATATGAAAATTATAATATAAATTAGAATTATAATTTAAAATTCTAAGACTTGTATATTTAGTTCATATGTGCTTTCATCAAAAGAATGAAACTATTTTAATTTTGTCATGAAAATAAATGTATTGTTTGTTTATGTTTAGAACCAGTAAAGGAGTTTCTTTATATATATATATATATATATATACTTTTCAGTCATTTAGATTTATTTGGTTTCAATTTTAGTTGTAATAAGCCTAAGTCATATGACGTCAGTTAAATTATAATTGCAGTAATGTGTTTCCTACCAATCAGTTCATGTTTCTCTCTGTTGCCACCTTTTACTTTTACAGAAACTTTCAAAAAGTACATATTTACTTACAATAATTACACAGATCGATAAGCAAAAGGCACTTTTCTTAAAAATACTCGTAAAATGGAAGAATCTGGTTTTTTTTTCATTTTAAAAGCCTTTTTGAAGAATCTCAATACTTATATATCTTTATCAAGTTATCGTATTTGATATTTTTTTTTCTTTTGGAAAATTCTCAAACGCGGACAGTGATTACTAAAAAAGGTTTTGAAAAGAATGAACTGTGAAATTTTATGTACATGTTCTGCATAATAGTAGAAGTGTTTTAACCTTCAGATTTATCAACCACTGTTTTATTACAAATTTTACATTCCCTTATGTGAATATAATCAATGTTTTTTAAGCAGTTTCACATTATAACTGAGATAAAGTGCTCTAGTTTTTGTAAAAATTAAAATATCTCTCATCCTGAAGGTCATTTCAAAAATGAATAACATAGCAACACATCGGAAGTGAAAATTTGTTCATAAACTTTTGGTACAGAATGAGTCCCGTTTATGTCATTTTTTAGTCAATTTTTACCAATTTTTCCCTTTTTAGTAATAATTTCTTTTTCTCTTCTTAATTTTAGCATATTTTCCTTAAAATGTCTAAACAAATCTAAAAACAACAAAAAAAATCCCTATATGTCCTTTTTAAAAAAAAAAAAGTTGTCGCAAGAATTTGGATACCTTAAATCAGTGGTTCTTTAACTGTGGTCTGACAGGTCCACAGCGCTTCTCTAGGGGGTCTGCGGAGTCTCTTGTTGAGATTTTCCTCTTTTACAGGATCTGAAAGGCCTCGTGGAAAAATTGAAAGGTGTGCCACAAACTACACTAGATTACTAAATAGTCCCCAATGAAGAATTTCTTCTAAAACTTGTATTTTTATCAAGAATATTAAGTCTGGGAGGGATGTTCAAAATCTTGGTGTTTGCGATGCCATCTTGATTCAGAAAAGGAGGCTGCGGTAATCCAGAGTAAAGGAATCGCTGCATTAAATTATTTTTCGACTAATTACGACGCTCATTCGAAATTTATATTTCATGAAGATGATGATAATTATTCTGTAAGGAGAATACAGCTTATATATATACATATATAAAAAGTAATATTCCTCAAATTAATTTTTAAATTTATGTTTTATTTCCGTATAATATCCGGAGCATAACTCTCACTTTTAACAAAAAAAAATATGATCACAATTTATGGGAGTGCGTTAGACGCCGGATATAAAAATAATAGCTGTAAAAATTTAAAAAAAGTGAGCATAAAGAATTAATTTCGATATGTATCTATTATTTTTAAAAATACATAATTTATGAGCTTTTATTTACTGGATAACATGAAAAATTCGTGTTGTCTGTCTTCGTTATATCTTCAAGCATATCATCGAATTTTGTGTTTCATCATCATATTTACTCTGATCCATTATAAATGAGCATCTTCCGTTCCTTTTAGATTGTTAAATATGCTGCATTATTTAAATGACTTTTTAACTCTATAATACAGGTTTAATTTCACCCCCTGCTTTAATTACCCACTCACATACTGGACTTAAAAAAAAGAGAACATCGCACGAGTTCTTATTTAAAAAAAGTTGCACGTCTCCTTTGGCAAATATACCAAAAACTTAAAAAATGTAGTTTATAAGTACAGGTGCGTTTTATACGGCGGATATATACGATGTATATTTTATCATTAATGTTTTTCTCTGTAGAACTATATATTCAAGACTTTTCATATCGCTCTTATTTATGTAAGATAATGTAATTGTATCACAAATTTGTTTAGATAATTTCCACCCTTTAAATTTTCAATTTGATCCGTGTATAAAAAGCACTGCAATGGTTCGTCGAATCATCGATATTTGACTGCTGTAAATGGTTGTTTTCAGGTCAATATGTTTGCTAGATCCGAATAACCGTATGACGGAGTTCAGGTGGGGAACCATAAGAGACTTCTGTGAGTGTGAATTTTCTTACCATGAAATAAACCCTCGGGTAGTATAATGCCACTACAGTGATGCGTGAGTGGAAGTTAGAGATTATGGAGAAGCGGGCAATCTAAACCCCTGGCAAGGGGCCACGCATGTGACGTCATCATTAGACATCTGATTTCTCATCAGCACAGCGAATATGGACTGTACAACGTCTTTTAGACGTTGGCATTACACTGGAGCACGTTTGAAGGTGTGTCATTGTCTGCCCTACTATGTGTTACACTCCGTCGTAAGCTACATGCAAGAATTCCTCTGAGAATTCTTCTGATGTTGAACCACTGATACCTAAACGCTACAATAGGCTCATCAAGAAAGCAAGTGGAGAACTGATTTGGAATAAGTTTTTTTCTTAAACAAGTCCGGCTGCAATATACATTATGACCATGAACGCGTACTTCTCAGATGTTACACAGGCGAATGCTTTCACCCGGAGTCTTAGGCTGGTGTTGTCCTGTTTGGTTAGAGACCTAGTGTACTGAAAACCTTAGAGGAAACGTAGAGGGGCTGATGTACATTAAATGTCTCGAGGCTCAAATGTCCTTCCATTGGCATGGTGTGGAAGTTTGAAGAGAGAGGTCACAGAGCTTTGGAGTCGGTCTCGTCACTTGGTCGCGGTTCAAAAATACCGGGTACAACGCCGACAGCCCTGGTGTTGTTTCACAGAGCAATGGAAATTAAAATCACCTGGAGTTTTATTCAGAGCCATATTGAACGAATTTCTGGAGTAATGGTCTGGGATGCTTTTGGATATCATGGGAAATCCCACTATTTCAAACAGGGAGGAACCTTGAACAGCGGGACCTACATCAGGGAAGTTGGGGACCCAAGAAGTCCTACCTGCCTGACATGCATTACTGGATCTCGTTTCAGAAACACAACGTATCTGTATGTGTCACATCACAAGCCACTTCAGTGCACAACAGATTTCGAGTCTTCCCAGGGATGTCTTGAGGTCCTGGACCCCGATACAAATAGAAGCTCCACCTATGATCCTTAAAAGTAGACACTACATAGATTGCGTTGTCAAATACTCGTACAAAAAATAGCCCGAAGCAAACAAGTATACATGATTTACAATCATACAAACCGGCTTGACCGACTGCCACATTTTGATTGAATGAGTAATGATGGTTTATGGTGAGAGGCTTCGGCCTGCCTGTACATGGACGACGGTCATCACATGTAGCCAATTCAAATATCGTTTTTCGGAGAATACAACCGGAAATAACATTTGACCGTTGAAATTATTCAAATTATGATCTGAGTCGAGAACGAGAAGAGGACCCCCATTGTGGCGGAGACCCGGCCCCAGTTGGCCATGCCTTAAGACGTCCTTGCTTCTTTCCTTATGCTTCCTGCACTCGACTGGTGATTTCACGTAACGAAAATCTACCTTCATTCGAAGCTCGATTATGCAACCCCGTTCAAATTTTCTCACTTAGTACTCTACCTTTGTAAAGAGGCATATTAACTTCTAATCCGTGATTTACGCCAATAAAACGACGATATACACATTCAAAGTATTTTTATAGGGTTTCTATATATACGGCTCACTAGGAAACTTAAAGGGTGTTTCTCGATCTACGCAAGCATAATCTCTTTGTAATTCTAATCATTTTCATATGATAATTTTCTCCTTGGACAGTGGGATCCTATGTTGACATCACGAAAAACGAAAAATCAATCAGTTCCAAATTGTGTGTCATCCATCACTCAAATTCGATGTATTTCGTTTCGTACGTTATTCTGTAGAAAAGCCGAACAATATTTCATTTTTGATTTTTTTATATTTAAATAGCATAATTTTTTATATCAAATATAATGGGAATAGTGGTAATGAATTTATAGAGAGAATACCCTATTATAATAAAAATATCACACATAAATTGAACAATTTAAGAAAGTTCACATTCGCAAGTAAAAACCAGGAGATTAAGAAATTCATAAGCCTCCAAAATGATGCATGGGAAATTGCATCCAAGAAGAAAAAAGAGAATAAAACTCTCCGATTTTTAACGTATGGATAAAAAAAATAACGCGAATGCATTAATATTATTTAAAAAACACTTTCGGCTTCGATTTTGGATTTATCGTTTCATACATTGTTTTCTTAATTTGTCCTACATAAAATGCGCGTAACATTGAAATGCAATTGTACACGTATATAAGAAAGGGAAAAAATAGAAGTTTTTAAAAATTTCGAAAGTTAAGTAAATGTAAAAAATCATAAAAACAACCACTGATTCGCTAACAATAGGAGCCTATATATGCAGCGAAAAATTTATGATAAAAATATAAAGAAATACATAAAATTGTGAAAGTAATACAAGGAACATAATCCAAGAAAAAAATAAAAAGCATAAAGTAATAATGATACGTTAAGAAATACTGAAGACGTAAGAAAAAATGCGTGGCACAGTATTATATAGCATACCCAAAAATAAAAAAAGATTGTGTATGTTTTTGAAGCACATAACTTTTTACATCTAGAACTAAATCTTCGATTGATTGCTGTCTGTAATCTACCACATCACTTGTAATAAAATTATACCCATTTGATTGTTCTACGAAATATAAGGAGTTAATATGGTTACATAGCCAACTTGTATAAATCAATTTTACATAAGGCAGTGCTTCTCAAAGTTGATATATTCGCGACCCAATATTCAATCATAATTTTCATCGCGTCCCCCTCCATACAATACTACACAAGGTATTTTATTCAATAATACTTTACTTTGATGCTAAAGCTACGCAAAACGACCTTAACCTCTTAAGTGACACCGGCTTATATAAGCATCTCCCTCAGCCAAAGGAGGGATCCCGGGCGTATATATACGTCTTTCCGAAGTACGATCTTTTCTGTGCACTATTATCCATAAAATTATTCCGAAGGCTTTGGAATTCAATAAATATTTTTTTTCTCCCCCCTCCCCCAATACATCATATAGGAGCGCCTAAGGGGAAAACGGTGGCATTAAAGAGCGAATCGCGTAACTTTTTATCGGCAGTTAAAGGGATTAAATATGAACCACAAAAATTATCAAGATAAATGTTTATTTTTGTATATAATTTTATATATGACAAGCATATGGGGTTATTGGTAAATTGATTATGAAATACATTGTGTAGTACTGATACATTTATAAGTGTATTATATCAGTGTAAATGTGTATTTATTTTGTATTATGACAGAATGTAGAACCTTTCGCTAATTCGAAGTATACGCTCAGCCCTAGAAAAACTCTTGATATTTCGAACTAAAGCAATACGTTTTGGTACACTCAATATTTGGAAGTAAAATCTGTGGCTGAGACCAGACTACAACACGCCAGTGGCGTAACTTACAACCCCGAAACTCCCGCACTGCGGGGGGGGGGGGAAACGGGTTCTAGGGGGCCCAAAGCCTGACTGACACCCTTCATGTAGATTTTCTCAAAATTCGCTTTTGATTTTTTTAAAATCCAACTTTTAAGCGATTTTCCAATTGGCGATCTTACGTCATTCAAAATCAAAATTTTAATGCGCTCATTAGATATCTTTGAGCCAATAACCAAATCAAAAAACATTTTGTTTGATGTACTGTAATCCCAGTGACGAGAGATCCTTTTCTTGAGTGGTGTTTTTTCAAACCCAAATTACTAACAGTTAAAATAAAAGTCAGATGGAGAATCGGGGCTATAATGCTAAGAAGATAAAGAAATCATCACTATTATTATAGTATACTTTACATTAGAAGTAGAGAGAGAAAAAAGACATGATTTATATATATATACTTTCTACCGAAGTTTTGCAGAGTAACTTATTGGCAGCTTTAGTTCCCCCTCCCCCTCATGTATTTCATTTTCTTTTAGCGAAGTCGTAAATAACGTACATCTGTTAAGCTTTTTTCACGTGAAATAGTATTACGATACTTGGAAAACCATAGAGAGCATTTAAATAATAATTTGGTCAGATTTATGAGTATTCAATCAAATAAAACATAACGAGAAACGTTTCACAAAATTGCTTTCATATAGAACAGGCATCTCTATTTTTATATTCAATGCACTTAAATTTAGGGTGTGCTCCTTAACGATAAAAACATTTCCATCTCACTTCTCGCTTTCATAATTACAATTGTATTTTTTTATCGGAATTTAATATTCTGGTTCAAAAAATGGTATTTTGTCAATTGGACAAGAAGAAACGAGGCTCTAAAATGAGTGGAGTTAAAAAAAACTGAATGTTTCTTACAAACGAAAAATTCGAAAGGAAAAGGAGTATAATATAAATAGTCAATGTACAAAATTTGATAAACTTTTAATATCTGCAAATGCATAATCTTGTGCAAGTACTATTAATAGTAATGCTAGTGAACCAGATTAACAAGTCGTGGAAATGAAAATTAATTCACTTGAAAAAACACAATTTCGGACATTTCAGCTGATCAGAATACTCTATCTAAAGAATAAGGTAAGCGATATCTTTTTCCTTTCGCAAGAATTTGAAAATGAAAATAATTTTACAATTTTCATGTCTTAATGTATTGTTTTTATTTAAGTTACCAGGTTATCTTTTCGACTGTTATTAGAGAGAGATTTTCCATTTTAATAAATACCATAAATACTCTCTAATGTTAAAGGTAATATATATATTTGCTTCCTTTATTAAGAATCAGGTTGATTTTGTATTCAGTTATAAGTTTAAAGTTTAAATATTTTTAGGTGATGTGTATTGGTACATTATGTTTGATTTTGTAATCTTCTGTAAGATCTGACTTGGGGCCCAAAAACTTACCTTACGGGGGGGGGGCTTATTATTTTCCGTTTCGCCACTGCAGCTATTAAAAAGCTCTATATCCTTTTTTAATTTTTTTATAATTACTGCTAAAACAGTGAACGCAGACTTTTTCTACTTTATTATTGTTGGTATCACTATAAACCTGTTTTTATTTTAAAATCCTTGGAAAAAAACCTTGTTTTCTTTATTATTTTCAATACTTGGAATGAACTAAATAAAATATAATTTAAAAAAAAAAATTTCAAATTCTTGTTTTTAAATTTTTTTTTCTCGTTGTTTATGTATGCAGTAGTAGATGAAAGCAGATTTTTTCTAGCAAGTATATATATATATACACTGGTGCCCAAAAGTTAAGTATAATTGATAATTATGTGAATAAAGAAGGAACTGTAAATCAGAATGTCGGGAAACGTGATGTGCGAGTGTAAAATGGTTATAAAATAAGGAAGCAAATTAAAAGAATGATAATAATTAATTTTATAATCCAAAGTAGTAGTTTGAAAGAAAACTGAGCATAGCAAGAATTCACACTTTGAAAAAATGAAAGAAAACATTACATAAAATACTGATGCTGAAGTTTAATAAGGCGTATGGTCACCTCTGACAGCCAGGCACGCTGCACAGCGATTTACCATACTTGCTATGAGATGATGAATGAGTTGGGGGCTCAAACGGTTCCAAGCTTCTTGGAGAGCTCTCTTCAGTTCTGTACTGGAGCTTGGTGGGTGCGAAAGGGTTGAAAATTGTCTCCCGAGCATATCCCATACATGCTCGATAGGATTTAAATCAGGGCAATTCGCAGGCCACGACCTGCGCTGGATGTTTTCCGTTTCAGTGAAGCCATCTATCAGCACCTCTCGGTGACATGGCGCGTTATCATCCATGAATTTGAAGTCAGGACCGACAGCAACTCGAAACAAGCGAACATAAGGCTCAAGAACTTCGTCTCTGTATCTTTGAGCAGTCACAGACCCCGTGTCAAAGAAATGGAGGTTTGTGCGGCGTCCATCATGATGCCTGCCCATACCATTACTCCCCTTGATGGAAAATGATGTCTTTCCGATATGTTCCTTGGTTCAAAACGTGTTCCACGTTCTCTCCATATCGTTACCCACCGAGAATCACTACTCAGACTAAACCGGGACTCGTCACTGAACATCAAATTGGCCCACTCTCCCACACTCCAGTGTTGATGTTTCAAACTCCAGTTCAAACGAGCGCGTTTATGCGCAGACGTGAGGGAATGCAAACTCCTGGTCTTCTGGCATACAGGCCAGGATGATTGAGTCTCCTGTAAACAGTTTGTCTCGAAATTCGTATTCCAGTGGCGACTGTGAGCGCCGAACCCAGTGCTCTGGCAGTACTGCTTCTCTGACGTCACGCACTTATTACCAGATATCGGTCTTGGCGAGGGGTTGTGACTCTTGGTCGACCTGATACTGGTTGTCGGGTAACATCTCCCATTCTTTGAAACCTCTGCTACAGTCTTGAGATCACAGACTGGTCCACATTCAGAATTCGAGACACTTCGGTTTGTGATCGTGAGGATTCCAGCATTCCAACGATTCTTCCTTTCGTAAAGATGTCCAATTGGCGTCTCTGTGCCATCATTCACCTTATTTGATGGTTAACAACGTTCCTTCGCACAGCAGTTGCACGCAACTTGTCTGAACTGTCTATGCTGCGTGAATTGGTTTCTCCGCGTTCCGACATGCGCTGGTGTTTCGCGTTGGACGTAGTCGACTGAAAAGTTTTGCATAAACCCAATGTTTCTTCTTCACCCAATTAATATCCGCAAGAAATTTGGAATAATTTTACGGATATTTACTTCGTGTTTTTCGCATTTTACGATTTATGCTTAACTTTTGGACACCAGTGTATATATATATATATATTATATATATATATTGGCTTGGGGCCCAAGGCCTGACCTAGCGAGGAGGCCCAATTATTTTCCGTTAAGCCACTGCAGCACGCAATAATTGAAGTTATCTTATAAAACTCTCGACAATTCGAACATTTACTATTTCGAGTCCTATAAGCAAACAGGTTGGAGATTACATGCTTTGTGTTGTATTTTTTCTGCTTGTCCTCTCTGTAACGTAGCTCCTTTTATGACCATCTGTCTGGTACCCCTTCTTTGTGTTTCCCGGTTCCTCAGGCGAAAAGTCACTTTTATTGCTTTCCTTCTTTAAGTGGACAGTTCTGGCCGCACCTGTCGTCAGCCGTCCACATATTTCTTTTAACACGTGCCTTGCTACTCATGTGTTCAGAAAGGATGGTTAGCTATTATGATGCATAGGATTGTGTTTCTTGCACATTGGACTGACATAACTATGCTAAGGGTCACATAGATGAGCCATAACTTTTTTGGCTCATCTGTGTGACCCTTAGCATGTGGCACCAAATAGGGCATGGGTGGCACTGGACCTAGCCTTGAAGAAGCAATGGTATTGTGGACAATATCTGAGGGAACCGGGTGTGAAACGATTTCATTTCCAATGAGGAATTGAAGTGATTTGATGGGGCGTTAAAGAGAATTACTATATAAATATATTATTTTAATACATGACTTTTAACTTCTGTATAAAATTTATACTGGTAAATATGTACTTTTTAAAAAATATTTTAAAATAATTTTATACATATGTACAATTGTTGTTTTATTACATAGTTTAAAATTTAAATGTCTTAAAAAAATTGAGTAGTTTTTTTTTTCTTACCCTCTTGATAATTCGAACTCTTGTTAATTCGAAGGTTTTCATTGGTCCCTTCAACTTCGAATTATCGAGAGGCGACTGTATAATCAAAATTCTCTACTAAAGAGACATGAATAATCAATGATCATCAAAACTGAAAAAAAAACCGAAATTGCAAGATAAACCAGATATAAGATTTTAGAAAGGATAGATTAAAAATTATAAAATTAACATAATTTAAAATTTCAAAAAAAATTTTTAAAATACAAATATGGATGCTACTGTATTATAAACATTGCTGACTTACGACAGCAATTTTGTATAAAAGTGGGGTTGAACATGCTTTTTGGCCAGTCAACTTTCCCGTTTACCGCCCGTCCGGTATAGTGGTTAGTGACGCTGACTGCGGTGCCGTAGGACCTGGGTTCGAATCCCGGAGATGGCATGGACGTTTGTGTTGTAATTCTTCATTCCTTTGTGATGTGTGCTTCACGCTTACTTCTATTAAGCCCCCGTGTGATAGTTTGTGGCTCAAGGGGTTATGAACGTTGTCAATAGAAAATAATAAATTAGAAAAAAATCCTGCTTACTGTTAATATTACTGAGCAAAAACCTATTGAAAATAAAGGATATAATATATCTAAATCCGGTACAAGAAAAAAGTAACTTATCTTAAAATTTAATTTAAAAATGCAGAGCCCGTGCTAAATCTGAGTACAATAAAAAAAAGTTTTTGCCAAATTCTGGGCCCAAATGCAAATTCAAAGCATGGGAATGACTGAATAGTAGCACTTAGCAAAATTATGAAAATAATAGAAATAAAAAATTAAATAGTATATAAAAACTACCATTACTTGAGGAACACTCTACGATTTTAAATATATTTAAATATTAAAAAATTACTACAGTTAAAATAAAGAATAAGTAATTTTTTTATCTCATATTAGAATATGGAGTTAACTATATCTATCTAGGAAAATTGATAAATTTATAATAATAAACTATTAATAATCTCAGGAATTTTAATCCTTAAGGAATATATATATATATAGGGGGTACATAAGAATTTTTAAAATGCTTATGGGGGCATAGTAAAAAAAAAAGGGTTGAAAAACACTGATCTAAGGTTTTTCCAACTGGAATTTTTTTTATTGCAACTCTGAATCAAAACAAACAACAATATTTAAAAAAGAAAGCAAATGTTGAATTATTCCCTCCAGTTATAGACATACATTAACACATCATGAACTAATAATCTATTTTTACATAACCTTGTGGAATACCCGACTGTATTGTTCTACATGGGAGGCATACGTAACCAAAACCATTTAACAATATAATCAGTGTCTCTGTCTCTTAATATCCCTCAATTCTTCAAGGCCACTCATTGTAAGGAATAATACTATCTCACTTGATAAATACTAAGCGTGCACCTCAAGGTTTAAGAATCGACCTTTTTTTCTACTTCTTTTACGTTTGATAAATTAATTTTTTTTACCACCCGGGTTACGCCTTTCTTATGTATTCGATTTTACATCTACTGATTTTTTGGGAAACCATTTTCTCAAGGTTTTCCCTTAAAATAAACAACTCCGTTTCCCATTTCAAGCAATATCCGGCAGGTTATTATTAGGCTCAAAATGGTGGACACCGCCTGTGACGTCGCAAGCGGACAGTGTGGGGGGAAACTACATTTATCTTTTGGCAATCAGTCCCTACTTTTCTATCTGCGATTACCCTTGGCCTCCTTTGACGGAAATATTTCTAGCGGAAGTTGAATTCGGAATTGATTGGAGAGTAAATAGATTGATTGGTAGCTGGAAAAACAGAAAGCATGCAGAAAGGGTAAAAAAAGAAGACACTGAGACAGTGTGCTAGATTTCATGACCGGTTTGCAGTGGTTGGAGAGATTGGTGTACATAAAATAAGAGTACCGTTGTTGAAAGGTACCGTTTGAAAAACCTGATTGTATTTTTAAATTTAATAAATTAAACAAAGAAAGAAAAAGAGCAAAACCGAGGAAATGGCAACTTTTGCTTTCAAAAAACTTTTCAAATGGAATAACTCTGAAAACTTTTAAATAATTTTAATTTCTTTGATGTCAGCTGCCTTGATTCTCATTTTAAGGGGACATGGAACGATTTATAAGAAAAAGTTCTTTGATTTAATGGTTTTTACAATTTTTTTGTTTTGGTTTTCTCCCTATGGTTTTTGTATAAAGTAAGACAAATATTTTTTGCTCTCAGAATACCACAAAAGCTAACCATTCAGTTTTTTAAGAAAAATTTAAAAATTCATGAAGTTAATTTTAAATGCTACTCCTCCTACAGTAATTGAATTACCAGTGTGCCCCTACCCCTGGGGGAGCATGAAAACTCTTCATAGGAGGCGCGAGTATATCGACAAGTCGAAATAGAAAACAAAAGCTTATTTTAAAAAAATATTAATTTACAGAAAGAAATCAAAACAAAATACATTCTGACATAATAAAAAATAAATTTCACATTTACACTGATATAATACATCAATAAATGTATCTGTACTGCAAAATGAATTTCATAATTAATTCATATTTAATTTAACAGCACTAAGTTAAGAACAAGTTTAATAATTACCAGTGACACTATGGGCATGTCATAAAATTAGGTACAAAAAGTAATACTAATCTTGATAATTTGTACGGCTTATAATTAAAATCGTATTGTAACTTTTTTTACGTCAAAGTATATTATTATTGAATTCAATACATTGTTATTGTGTGGGGGGAGGAGCGATGAAAATTACGATAGAAAATAGGGTCGCAAATATGGAAAGTTTGAGAGAAACACTGGTTTACACACACTAAATTTAATTTACAAATACGTTGGACCATGTGTAACGAAAGTTGATAAGGGTATTGTGATAACATGATTAGTATTCGTAAAATACTTTTTTCCTGAATGGCTTATTGGAAATTCTTTGGAAAATATATAAATTCTAAATTCAACTATTTTTTTACTTATAAGTATCGTACACCAACTTTTGTAACAAGTAGTAATGACAGTAGTTAGAAAAAATATCAAAGCTTTTGGTGTGATAGTAAAAAGCTTTAGTATTTGAAATGAAGACAAACTAATTATTTTTTCTTTCTGAGTTAAATATGTTCAGAGTTTTTATTTGCCATTGGGATGAGAATAAAACGAACATAAAATTAAAAGCTATCCTATATATCTAGTTTTTTTTTTAAAAAATTGAGACTTTTTTAAACTTAGCGATATTACTGAAAAATACATAAAAATTAATTGAGGCTAAAATAAATGTAATTAGTTTCTTGATAAATTGAATCGTACTATGTCGTTTTTACTTCTGCGATGGCGTTTTTCAGTTTTACATTTAATAATTTTTTTTTATATTTTAGAATCTTTGAAGAAATTTGCTTTGCTTTCTCAAATACAACAAACAAATTATACAGATTTTTTTTTTTTTAAAGTGTAGATTACAGTTAGATTTTATTGTGCATACAAAACTGTATTACTTATGTCATATATCAAAAAAGAGGGAAATTCAACGGTATAAAATGCAATTTAAAGATGAATATTTTTTAAAGAAAATAAATAAACCAAAAATTGAGTAGGGACTCATAACTACTATAATTTAATAAACTCAATAATCAAAAACAGCTTGGAAGCAATTTATAAAAATTTACTTGAAGTACTTACGAGAATTGTTTTTTTCTTTGTTTGAATTAATATCGGTCTACAGTTATACTTACGCGAGTATTGACACAAACCACGTAATTTCGAACTGAGTATAAATAATGAAAAAGATACTTGAATAAGTGCATCATTTCTAATTACAATGCTCCATGAGGAATTTAAAGTTTTTTTAAATTTATTTTGCAGAAACTTTCATAATTCCGCTAAATGGATCCTAACTATGGTTTTTCACTGATATCCCATGGATTTTGATCAATCAGCTAAATGAGCCTCAGGGTAAGAAGATCTTAAGAAGAGAATTTTCAATACAAAAAATTAAAAATAAAATTATATCAATTACAAAAAACAAAAACTCTCTTTACGTGATAGAGGAACATACACTTTCTTGTGTAAAAAAAATTAAAGACGGAAATTCCATGAAGAAAATTACTGATTTAATTGAAATTATACAGTAAAATACATTTAACGCGTAAACGCTTAAGACGAAATATTAATTAACCCGAAATAATACTACAGTCCCGACAAACTGTTATGTATTTTCTCTTATGAATTTTTTTCTCTTAACACCAAACAAAAATAGTTTAACATGAAAAAAATTTTCCTTCTAGGAATGAACAAAATACGGAAAATACCAGAGATTTAAGAGGCGTGTGAAGTGAAAGAGAGGTGGTTTCACATTATTTTTCTGTATTATTAGAACGTCCTACATTATTATCAGAAGGATTCGTTGCAGTAGACGATGATAATGTGAGTACAGCCCAAATTACCGCAGACAAAGACATTTTGGAGCTTGTTCAAAGCTCAAAAAACATCCTGGATACTATTGATTCCGAATGTGATAATGAAATGAATAATGCAGCTCCTGTTCTCTTGTCATCCGAAATGAAAAACATCATGAAAAGTACACTCAGTTATTTAGACTCACATTTTAATGGTGAAATGAGTAACAAAATGGACGACATCGAACAAATGGTTGACAATTAGATGCTAAAAAAGGCAATGCAAAAACAAAAACAAAAATCAGATTATTTTCCCAAAACAGAATAAATATTTTGTTTTTCAAAACGCTTGAAAATTTTGTGTTAAATTTCATTAAGTTCATCTGCTGTTTTTGTTTTATTAAATTTTTATTAAATACATGCACGCATACATATCTATGTAAATAAAATGTACTCTAATAAACTTAATTTTGTGGAAAATATGTGTTTTTCTTTTTTCTTACTATATCTTTTATCACGAAAAAATATTTCAGTCCTCTCAGTTTCGTGTTAAATGGTTTCCTTTATACATCTATAAAGCTAATACACTGGTAATAAAATAATTAAAAACTCAAAAACGAATCCGTAGGAGCATCAGTGACACATGCAAAGTTAAAATCAGTAAATTAATGAAAATCCCGGGCAGTGATCTACCTTGTGTACGCTGATGTAAACAGTGATAACGATTACAAATATCATCTTTATTAATTATTGGAGCATTTGTAAATATTATTGCTGTCACCATGACAACCGAGTAGTCACGGTCACGAAGTCGTAGTCGGCGATGTCAATTCCTAAGTTCTAGTGATGGTGCTATTGAAGACTTGAGATGTAGAGGAACGAAGTTCAGAATTCTTTCATTGGTGTTGTATGGAAATATTTGGAGAGAGGGGTGTCAGCTAAGGTTTTATCTTTGTGTCTTGACTGAAGTTCAAGGTTACGGGATCCGTCACCAAAAGCTCTTGTGTTGCTTCGTGGAGCGATTTTAATAAACAATCAAATTAAATCACTTAGCCACTGTTTGATTGTAAATTCACGTACAGTGAAATACGCTTAAGACAAAATATCGGTTAACATGAAATAATACAACGATCTCAACAAACTAATATGTATTGCCATGCCTTTTTTTCTCTTAACACCAAACGAAAATCGCTTAACAAGAAAAGATTTACCTTCTGAAAATGAACACTTAATGAAAAGTTGTAACACACTGTACCTACTCTCGGACCCGGCTAAAGGTGTGGGAGGAAGTGAAAGACGACTCAATGTAATTCTTTTTAACTATTTATTCAGCACACTAATTATCACAGACACAATTCAATTAATCAGATAAGATTAGATATTCCCAGATAGAGCAGAGGAAATTTTGCTACGAGAGTCGCGAATTTTGAGAAGACTTCTAATAAATTGATCTACCTTTTATGGATCAATCCACTACCCTAATATTTGATGTACAATATAGCTATGTGACCTATCGTCACTTAAATATCTTTAACAATTTAAAGCCCGAAACGCGCTATCAATATAACTAATACCTGATCGGTAGATATCTTTTCTTATCAACAGCTTCTCTGGAATTTCAATCTCCAGGCAACTTCGTCTTATCATTCTCTACTCTTATCTCCTTTTTTTCTAGCAAGCAAACCTATACTATATATAAATGATCTAATCTGCATATCGAGGTTTCTTCTTCAAACAGGGTTGTTGTCATTGATAGCCCAAAGATTTCACAAGAGGGACGTGTATAGATCCGTCACAATGTTTGATATATCTTCTGTATTATTAGACTTTCCGACTATATCATCGGAAGAATTCGCTGTAGTAAATGATGATAGTGTGTGCACAGCCCCAATTATGGCAAACAAAGTCATTTTGGAGTTTGTTGAAAGTTCAAAAAATATCAATGAAGCACATTCCGACGACGAAAATGGAATGAATAATGCAGCTCCTGGTCCCACGTCATCCGAAATGAAGAAAATGATTAAAAGCAGTTATGCAGTTACTTAGATGCACATTCCAATGGTGACATGAACAACAGAAAGAACGACATTGAATAGTTGTTTGATAATTTGATGCTAAGAAGGATAATGCAAAGAAAATATTAGATTATTTTCCAAAAACTTGAAAATTTTGAATAAAATTTCATTTTTTGTGATTGTATTTATTTCATTGTTTTTTATTAAATATATATATATATATCTGTGTGAATAAAATGTAAGATAATATACTTAATTTTGTTGGATATATGGCTTTTCACTTGCGATATCCTTTAACACGATATTCTTTTAACACTTACAAATATTTCAGTCCCTTCAGTTTCGTGTTAAACTATTTTCCCTGTATTTAAATGTATGTGTTTTGTTGTTTATTTTTTAAAACAACGTAAGAAAAATTAAGTGATTATTTTGACACCACTTGGTAGGTTATAATTTTTACTGTGTGAACAGAATTTGTTTTTATTCAATAATTAAATCATCATCAAGCTATTCTCTTTACTTTTTAAATTGAATTATTACGTCCTGCATTAGCCACGAAGAGGTTTTTGTTTTAGTTTCTAATAAATTGTCCAACCTAACCACTTGTCAAAATAAAGTAGTACAACATGTGTTAACGCCCATATAAAGATTTATTTCGCAATGTAGATGTCCCTACATGCAAGTCAGTAATTTACGAGGTCCATCGTTAATAGCCCACGTATAGTTTCAAAATGCAATGTTGATTTTAAAAAAAAGTCAATCAATTACTGCTCTATATATGTGACATTTTGGGGGTTGTTTGTATCTGGTAGCCTATCATGTCCAATTCATGTTCCACTGTAGAAAAATCTATTGATCTTGCTAAGCAAAAAAGAACAAAAACAGTAAATAGGAATGGGCATGCCATATATGACTTGCTATTAATTAAGTAGCACAACAGCCCATGATTGCCAAGGCCTACTATACCCATTTCAGTATTCATGACCTTGGTCCCTGAGGTGCAAGAGCAGATGTTCGGTCAGGTGGTTAGCCTGGCGAGAAAACCCCCGTATTAAGCTCCCAAGCAAGCGTTGCACTCATTTTATCGACCCAATGAAGGGATGAAAGGCTAAGTCACCAGGCCCACCACGGGGTTTGAACCTCGAGTCTGTAGTATGGAAGCGCAATGCACTATCACTTAGCCACTGGGCTTCATGACTTTTGGTATTACCTTGATTTAAAAAAAGGTCCCAGAATGACGTACCATAGACGATAAATCACCGGCTGCAAAAAAAAATCATCAGTATAACATTAAGCTGTTAAAGTTATAAGCAGGATGATTACAGACCTCTGTTGTCGCTCCTTATACCAGGAGTAATGGCTGTAAACTAAACTCAGAGGGTGCAACAGTCCATAAAGGTCTATTGTGTCTCGGCTTTCGTGACCTTAGGCGCTGAGGTGCATGTGTAGATGCTCCAGTCAAGTGGTCAGGTGGTCACTCTGACGCGAATACTCCAGAGTTTAGTTCCCAAGCCAGCTTGGTACTCATTTATCGTCCCGACGGGCTGGACAAGGTCGACTAAGACGGAGTCGACCTTGTCCAGTCCGGGATTTGAACCCCGGACCTGTGGTGTGGAAGCGCGACACCCTACCACTTAGTGACTAAGCTTCAATGGCCATATACCTGCGTAAAAAAAGGTGAATTTGATCTTATGGCCTGGCTTTTAAAAACACAGATCCAATGATCGTTTTCTCTCCAAGACTGAATAGAGATTCATCTCTTAAGAATGTGCGATACGAGTTTGCTGGAAGCTGTGATAATTAGCTATAACACATTTCTATCCTCCAACTCGAGACATGTTGTGAGATTAAAAGAGTCTGATTCTTAGATAAACTTATTTCCACGATGTGGCAATCATTGCTGTCAGCACCTTTTTAGAGTCAGAATCTCGAGGTGTAAATGGCTTCCTATTGCTCGATTTGACCAGTTTGCTTTTCACGTCCTCACTGTGGGGGCTCACTGAAAGCCGCCCAGTTGACTTAAAGGCCTTCGATAACGTCATAATGGCAGGCATCATCAGATGTGTCGCAGAAAACTGAAATACCGACAAAAAAAAGATAAATTATACAATTTTTGTTTGTTTTATTATTATCTTTGATTGAAAAAGTTAGCATGACCAATTATCTACAACTAGATATGGAAAATATTCAAATCAGGATAATTTCAGTCCAATATAAGTTATGTCCTTTTTTTGTTTGTTTGTTTCTTCCAAGGGGCTTTGTAATTTTCAAAGGAAACTTAAATGTCTGATCTGGTGTATTCTTTTATTTGAAATAATCTTTACGACAAATTTTGTTTGAAACGTACAGAAGATTTTATAATTTTTTGCGTCTCTTAAAGGGATTCGAATCAAAAGTCATGCGCCTTGTATTATTTTATGTGTGAGCAAATAAGAACAAAAATTTTACGAAATGTTGTTTAAAATTTTGAATCCTTAAGAACAATTTCTTTCCATATAAAAAATTTTAAATATAAAAATTGTTAAAATAAAAAGCTTCTTAGATTTTAGGGAGAGTAAAATCAAGGATAAAAAGCAAGTTTCTAAATACGTCTTCCTTATAAAACTATTAGAATAATATTGAAATAGTAAAACGCTGAAAAAACTACGAAAACATAAAACAAACCAATAAAATCGTAGTCACATGTGGAGGACATTCTCAAAATAAGCAACGAGAAAGGTTCGCATTCTCGAAGTAGATCGTATTACTAGAATTTTGCGACAAAAATAATTTTAGGCAACTGTAAGTACAAAGCATGTCAACGATTTTATGAACAATGTTTTCTACGATATAAAAATATGCTATATTAGCAAGATTTTATTTTCAATATCGTGTTTCTAAGCGAGAATTCCAACTCAAAACTCTTCGTAATTATATCTCTTTTTAGTGATTAATTTTTCTTTGTGTTATGGGATGTATAACTTAATTAATTAGGAAAGAAATTCGTATGCTTTAGAACTTCTCCATTATTATGTGCTGAAGGAAATAGAAACACCCCAGAAATTCTAGTTTATTCTTAAAAATAGAAAGGAACATTTTTTTTTGAACGAAACAAAACTTTATAATGCTTAAGATCTTAAATGAGAATTCGAAATATCGAAGAAATACCAAATATAAGATATAAATTTGCCAAATTGTGTGGTTTTCTCAATCCATTTGTACATTGTGTATACCAATTTTTGACAATTAAATATAGAACAAACCTACAGTGAAAAGCAGATTTTTAAAATGTGTGATAGATAAACATGTCTTAAAAATGACTGTCAGACTTACAAACTCTCAGTTTTATATAAATTCTATTATTTTTTTGAAAAGATAAATTTTGTTTTTATATTATCTTCCAAAGTTGAAGCCATCAAAGTACATGTTGAATGTGTTTTTACGGATAGTGCAACAAATTTTAAGTACTCCCCACAATAACAAACTTACTTATATAATCTTAATATATTTTATAATTATAACGCCTTTCGCAATATGTTTGAATTTAATATAATTTAATATTTAAGACAACAAATTAGTTCCCATGGAAACATTCATCAATATCGAAATTTCGACATCTGTTAGCAACAATCCTCATATATCTATCTACCACAATATAAGTACCCGTATCTCATGACAGGAGACTAAAAACGACCATAAATAGGCATTGCTACAGAAACCCATCGCACAAGTGTTCAACTTTGTTCGACTGTACCGTCTCTTGCCCGTACCCCTACTTCCTATTTATCAGTGGTTTTCCTCTTCGTTCGATAAATCTTTGTTCTCTAACTGGCATTGACCCGGGGTTGGGACTGTGGATCGGTTCTAGGGTTCCCTTTTTAATCGAGAAACTCGCAATGGCGTCAAAGACTGATTTTGAATCGCGCATTGTTGACACAAGTACTCGAAAATTCGCATGGGAAATAGAAAGCTTTGTCAATATCGCTCTCGTTTAAAACTAATGTTTACTTTTCCCTTTTTCATTTTGATTAGGAGGATGAGATCCACTTTTTACTGTTTATTTTGTTTCGAGTTGAGTATATTTTGAAACACCTCCTTCTAAACAATGAGCGGAGTGGAGGTGACACCTTGCTGCTGTGTGTCATCAATTTTGCACTTCTGTTCGTAAACATGTTTATATACGGGGTGTTTTTATTAATGGGGTCGAGAGTTTTTGCGTCTGTATGAATCGAATTTGTTGAAAAGGCAATTCTGTTGTGTTTTATTATGAAAGATTAAAATTTTTTCTAGTATTTTCATAGCTAAAAATAAATAAATAAATTACCACCCTTAGCAAATACCAAATGTAGAAACATTAAAAACATATTTTAAGCTTGGTATACTTAAATAAATATGAAGCAATATTAGGTTGTATGTAATGTTTAGCTGATTAAAACTAAATGTTTCGTTTCTATATAACTCTCAGTGAGCCTAAGTCAGCGTTTTCTCACCCTTAGGGGGCGTGATAACTCTAAGAGGAGGGTGGCGAGCATATAGAAAAGTCAAAAGCAAAAGATTATTTTAAAAAATTACTAATTTACTGTAAGTAAACAAAATACATTCTGACATACAATATATATATACACTACAATATATATATATACATATATATACAATACACATTTACATTGATATAATATACTTATATATGTATTAATACACAATGTATTTGTGATAATTAACACTTAACAATACTAAGTTAAGAACAAGTGTGTTACCAGTGTGTGCCCCTATGGTCTTGCCATTTTTAAATTATATACAAAAATTAACACTTATCTAGCTAATTTGTTCAATTTATAATTAATCCTTTAATTACCGAATTGTTACGCAATTCGCTCCCAATGCCACTGGACACACACTGTCAAGGTCCTTTTATTACATTCCATAACCTTCGGAATAATTTTTTACCGATAGCAGTGCAGAGAGAAGATCGTACTTCGGAAAGACGTATATACACGTCTGGGGAATTAAAGCACTGGCCTAGAAAGACGTATATATACGCCAGTGGCACTTAAGAGGTTTAAGTCGCATTCAGGCTTTAGCATCAAAGTATAGTATAATTGAATTTACTTCATTGTTATTGTATGGAGGGGGGGCGATGAAAATTATGATTGAATATTGGGTCGCAAATATTGAAAGTTAGAGAAGCACTGGCCTAAGTAAATTCTGATTTTTTCCTAGCACCACGGTGTTGGTACAGGCTGGGAATCTTACCCTCTTCTAGTAATTTTCTTCCTCTTAAACGTTTTCTTGCATCACACATACGAAATATATATACATATTTGTGAGTGTATGAGTATGTGTTACCGTTAAAGTTTATAATTCAATTATTTCAAAGAGTAACTATGTATGTCATGGAATAACTAACCAAGTCATCGAAAGAGTTTAATAAATTGTTTCACAATTTACCTAATTATTCTATTAAGTAATGATAAACACTTAAGGTGACTCCGTTTGGAACCGGGATTTTGTAAAAGAGTATAAATGAATAAATGTTTGATATTTAGTGTCAGTTTGAGCTAGAGCATGCATATAAAACTGTTTCAAGGATATTATTACAAGAAAAATTATTTAAATGCAAATTTGGATAGAATAATGAAAACAAAACGAAAAATTCTTAAAGATTCTAATAATTCTAAAATTTCTCTACTCTAGTGTATTAAAATGTGAATAAATTCACTTCTAAATTATATATTTAAAAAATCTTAGTTCGAACCATGTACACAGAAATCCTAGCCATAATATAAGCAAAGCAGCATTATAGATGCAATTTTCTTTAAAGGAGAATGTTTTGAAAATATGATATTTTGTCTTCTCTTTCTGCTAAAATATCATATCTAAATATTTTTTTTGTAATAATATTATTATAAAACAGTTTTATATATATATTTCAATTCAACTGACACTAAATATTAAAAAATGATCCGTTTATACCAGTATTTTTCAAACTGTAAAGCACCCCCTCCCCCAGGGGCAGTTTGAAAAATCCAATACATACTCGCCCCACCACCCTACTTGGGGAGGGGCTACCATATATTGGATAGTCGAAAGTAAGACAATATTTAAAAATATATAGATATTATTTAATTAATTTACTGAAATTAAACAAAACAAAATACATTCTGACGTAATAAAAAATAAAATACACATTTACACTGGCATAATATATTTATAAATGTATCAGTATTGCGCAATGATTTAATAATTAATTTAACAATACTAAAGTTAAGAACAACTTTAATAATTACCAGTAACCCCAATGGCGCAACGGAAAATATCAGGGCACCTTTGCAAAGTCAAGGTTTGGACCCCAAGCCGTACTTGGCGTCAGTCAGGCTTTGGGGCTCTAGAATCTCCCCCCCCCCCACACACCGATGCGGGGGGTGTACGTTACGCGACTAAATGATGCCATGGGTTTGTCATACATTAAACTATATGCATAGTTTAATACTTATCTTGAATATTTGTACAGTTTATAATTAAAGTCGTATTGTAGCTTTAGTGGCAAAGTACATTATTGTTGATTTTAATAAATTGTTGTAGGGAGAGGAGGAGGAGGCGATGAAAATTATGCTTGAAAATTAGGTTAAAAACGTTGCGAAACACTGGTTTATACCTTTTACAAAACTACGGTTGCGAGAAAAGTCAGCTACCTTTAAATGAAAAATAAACGATTTGACGTAATCTAAAGTCTTTCGAAAGGTAAAAATGTAGCTAAGATTAGCTAAAGGGGCCTTTTGTGAAAAAAAAAACATTTCTTCTATGGATAAATTAATTTATTAATAATAAAAACAGAATATAGAACATAATACTTTTGCTGGATTAGTTAAATAACAACAAAATGCAGTGCAACAATAATTAAACTTAAACTTTTACAGCTTATAATTATATAAATTAGTAAGCTGCTTAGTTCTGATGTCAGAAAAACATTCTGTGTAAAATATATTACAAAGAATTTATCCCAAACGCAAAACATGAAGTATTTAATACTTTAATGACTAGATAATTATTATTTTATAAAATAATTTGTTAAAGTGCTGAATTCAATATTTTTATACATTTTAAGTGACTTTGTCATTTTAAGAAAATAAAGTCAAAGTGCAAACTTCTCGAAAATCATACAGAATCTCAGAAAACAAAATTCCAAGTGAATAAATAAAAATAAATAAAATAGAGGGAATCAACTGGGAGCACCAAAGAACAAAGGCTATTATATTTATCAGAACGGTTACTGACTGAAGATATTGCACTGCTTTCAAATAATTAAACGTGTACACAAAGAACAAACTTAAAAAGATCATGAAACACCCATATTAACAGAAATTTAATAATGCACTATAACGGCTCTACAATTGTGTAACCACTGATGTATCTTAGGAAAAAGTTAACGTATAAACTGAGGAATCGAAATAAATTGAATTATTAATGAAGTACAAAATTATTTTGCAGTTGTTTAAAAAATATTACAGCATTTTGGTAAATGAGGAAAAAAATATTCAAATTACAAATATTTACTACAATAATTATTATGATTAAGTAAATTAGTTTTGTCAAGTAAAATAATGAGTGTATCTATGCATTAAATAAAATCAAGTTCTCTACTGTCCAAAGGCCTCAGCTAAAAACTTTAGACAAGTAAGTGTCGAGGAGGCAATACTTTAATAACACGATTTTTAATCGAACATTCTAGTCGAATCTGGTTGCTGATGCAATATTGCGTCAGCTTGCCACAAAATTTGACGACGCGGCATTTTATTTAGGAACTAAAGTTGCAGTTAAGATTGTATTTCCCGTTAAGTGGGTAAATAAAAAGAATTCTATGCCTTCCGATATTTTGAAGGGATCAGGACCAAAATTAATTAAAGAAAATCTCTCTCAAGAGAATTGGAACTAGAAATACATAGCATATATGTATATATAAATAAACTTACATAAAATTCGTAAAACGAACTTTAGCTCTTTGGAAGAAATACATATATATAAATTCAATATAAAGAATAAAATCACATTAAAAAGCATAAAATTGAAACGATTTTTTAAAAAAAAGGAACGAGGAGACGATGTTTTATGTTAAGTTTTTTGTTTTATTAAAATAGTAACTTAATAATGTATTAGTAGCATTAAAAATGTATAGACAGAAAAAATATATTATTGTGCAAACTGTAGACATTAAGTTAAATATCCGATTATATAAATACTTCAATACGTTTAATACATAAGAAAAAGTTAGAGCGGAGTGAATGAAATAAATTATAATTTAAGAATAGTTGTATTTCCTGAGCATGAATTTTAAATTAAACAGTGGTAATATTTAAAGGATAGATATTTACAGAAATCAAAACCCATACACAAACGATGCAACAAAATATACATACTCTATAATTGTATTTGATAATTTATTGCGTACACATTTATACTTAGAAAATATATCGAGATCTAATAAACTAACACAGAAATTAAAGATAAAATTTTTTTATTGCTTGCATTCACTGAAACTCATCCCATGACCCTAAGGTATATTTCTACACCTTAAATAAGAAGCCTTCTGCCAGAAATATACTACGAGCTACTGTGTGAGTCTGTGACAGTTACAGAATGTTTCACTATAAAGCAACTCGAGGGCTATTGGTGGAATGGTCAAAGGAACCGAGCTCACCCGAAGAAGGTTTAGAGCTACAAGCCGATCCCTCGGGAAACAACCATCCTCACGTCCAGTCTTTATTGAAAAAAAAATCAATGTTTACATTTTAAACAGCAGAATACAGTAAAATAACAAAATACAAATTTAAAGGTGACTGCATGATATACATACGTGTATGTGAATAAAATACAAATATACAAAGCAAATATAATAATAATAAAATAAAAGGTGTAAGAGATGGAAGAAAGAATTTACATGTATTCCAACTTTCTTTCAAATACATAAAACATAATAAAGTTATCCAAAAACAAATGTACCATAGACCAACAGAAAAAAAAGACAGGAAACATAAACAATAATGATAATAATAATAAAATGCTTCTTTTGAATCTCATTTTCAGTTGACGCCACCACTTCCTGTTGATAAAGAATGATTCACCACTATCATTCCTTCCCCATTTTTTAAAAAGAAATGTAAAGTGAGAAAGCATTCGTGTTGAATAAATAAATAAATAAAGGGAGAAAAAAGGGGGAAGAGAAAGTATTGAATTTTGGTGACAGACCTCATAATTATGAGCCTCAGTCAAGTGACGAGGACGACAACTAAGCTGGCACCCCCTCTTCGAACTATTACCTCACGCCAAAGGGAAGATTTTCAGCTCAACAGATTTAACGTGCATTAGCCCCCCCCCTCCTTCCTCTACACATTGAGTCTTCTGTGACATCAGGACTAAAAACCGTGACATGGTGGTCACGAGAAAATGACCATAATCACAAGATTATCGCAACCACGACGAGCTACAGCTGATGATCATTTCGAATTATGGTCAGTTGATCTATTGCACAAATTAGCACCTCGCTCCACAAACTTCCTAGCCATACCCCATACCCATACCCATACCAAATATAAAAAACGGAATTTTAACGTACAATAAATGCCATTGTTGTACACGAATGTCTTGGGTAGAATCCGGATTCGAACTTATAACACTACCAGATTTGTTGTCTTACTACCAAAATATTCAGACATCAACTTGTAAAACAGAAAGTATCAGACGGGATTTTCATATTCGGCGTGAATACGACGAAATTATTTTAAATTTGGAAATTATGAAATTAGTGTTGAGTGAGTGTTTATTAGTGTAGCACTATAAAGCAAAATGAGGGTCATTAGCGATGGGCCAGGTAATTTTGACCAATGGTCAAGCAACAATGATTATACCTGAGCTGGTATCCCCTTTTCAAAGTACCACATAGGGTCAAAGGGAGAGATTTCAGCCTCAACAGATTTAACTTGCATCAGACTAAAGGTTTCTGATTCCTCGGTTTTTTTCTATTCCCGGGAATACATCAAAATTTCGTACAAAGTACTTTTATTCAATGAAGCGATGTTTGACAGACAGGAAATGATCAGGACAAATAGTAGGACAACTTTCCTACGACAAGCTGCAAAAATTCTCCTCTTCCCTACGTGAACGTTACTCCCTTTCTTATTACACTCATGACCCACTGCTTGGGGCGGGGGGAGGTTCCAACGGACATTTTTCCTTCCAAAGAATTCAGGGTGAACAGTGCGGCAAGCTAAAATTTATATCGAAAGTCGAAATCCCCAGTGAAGTCATAATTATCCACCTCAAATGATTTCAGCCCCGTGTCATTCCCAAGAATACAAAAAGTATGGAAATCTTCTGATTTCCTGGGAAAGGAATCTTAATCAGATCCTCTACACGTCGGATCTTCAGTGACACTAAGCTCGAATTTATGACACACCGCCCACGGGAGTCCGTGACCGTGACCACAAAGCTACCTCGATTACATGAATTTGGTTTTTAGGTAACAGCCCCAAATTACTTACTATATATATATATATATAGAGAGAGAGAGAGAGAGAGAGATGTATTTCTCATTAAAAAATGTTTATACCAATAAAGATGTTTATTTTCCGTGGTTTATTTTTAGACACTTACAATCTTAAATCCTATAGCTTACCCACTTCACGTTAATTTCATTATTTACAAAAAAAAAAGTACAATAGCATTGACGAAGTGTTTTCACGATACTATAAATAGATAAATTGGTAGTTTTTATTATTATTGGTAGTTAAGTATCAATCTCATTAATGTGTAACAATACCACACAGAAAACGTTTCAAAATACTTTAATAGCATTCGATTTGTAATAAACAACCAATCAAATTATTTTTCCCTGCCAAAAAGATTTATCAAGTAAACACTTTTGTCAATTATTATTCAATAATAATTCGATTTCTTTAACCTTGTCTCAAGGTTATGAGAAAAATGATACTTTTATTTTATGAGAAAACATTAATAAGAGAAAATAACAGTAAACACATGAAATTCATTTAGTATCTTGTTTTCATTCTTTAAAATCATAGTGTTTCATTACATACATCGAGAAAATGGTTGAAGTGCTAACTAAATAAAAGATTTAATTAAAATCCTTTAAAAACCATCTAATTGCTGTATTTACTTTAATCTAAACCGCCATCGATTCTAAGCAATACCCCTAATTCTCAACATGTTTTTGTGAAGAAATAGCATCGATTCTAGCCGTACCACCAATCCTCTTCGCGTTTTTGAGAAAAAATAAAAAATTGTGCAAATATATATCTGATATATCCGATACTTAAGTATTTTAAAAAAAATTTATATAAGAAATAATCAGAAATTAATAATTTATTCGACCAGTATTAAAAAATTTTCACATATATACATGAACCTATAATTACTCTCAGGAGCGTAGCTCCCCCCCCCCCCCCGTATCAATGATAAGGAGCTCCCAAGCTACAGGGGCCCAACATGAGTGACTACAGTCCATTATCAGGACTCTTATATCTAAAAATAGCCCTAAAGGAATTTTGATACAGGAGCCCCCCTCTAAGCTAGCTCTACGCCAGTGATTAATCTAACAGTCAAATGATGTTTCAAAAATGATTCATCACTCCCTGTATCATAGCTGACTTCGGCAATGGTGACGGCAATGCCATTTTCCTATACGATGTCGGTATATGTGCCCTCTAATGTCTTTCTAATGCAACATTTCTTTTAAGGAATGTTTGAAAGAAGAATGTAAAAGATTCACTCTCATGTTCATAAATTAAGGATAATTCAGAATCACTCAGAAATTGAACTCTAAAATAAAAATTTCACTTGTAGAATTATCACACACATCTTGAAGAAGAATATGCAAATTACAGGAAACCACCAGATGGCGCGGATAGTACGTCACAATGACGAGAGTGTAAGAGAGGGGTATATAAGGAATGGTGGCAAAGAAGTAAAATTGTTCACAAACGCTTTAAAAGCCTTTCAGTGCAATAACCGCATAGTTATGGCACAAAGGAAGCATTTGGATGATTTTTTACGTGGCAGAATTATCGGATGACTGGAATGTGGACGTACCCAGCTGGAAGTATCCGAGGAACTTGGAATCGCCCAGAGTGTCATCTCCAGGCTTTGGCAACGATTCCAAGATGATGGTAATGTGAGTAGATGTTACAGCACAGGTCGCCTCCGAGTTACAACGCCGAATGAGGACCGGTATTTGGCAGTTACTGCCAAAAGAAACAGACGGAGCACAGCATCAGACCTATCTCGTCAGCTTTCTTCAGCTACCAGTATGACAGTTTCAAGGCAGACCGTGTAAAGACGCTTAATGGCAAATTGGTCTATATGCTCGTAGGCCTATCAGATGTGTTTCCCTTATTGCAACTCACTGTTGCCTGTGATTAACCTGGAGTAGAGAGCATGCATTGTGGACACCGCAACAGTGGTCTTTCCGACGAATCCAGGTTTAGTTTCAGCCTGATTCTCGCCGGACTTTCATATGGAGAGCGCCAGGTACCCGTTACCTCCAAGAGAACACCATTGAACGACACCGTTACGGTGATGCAGGAGGGCTCGTTTGGGGAGGAATTATTCTTGGTTCCAGAACTGACCTGCATGCTCAGAGTGTAACGATGACAGGCCACATCTATCGGGATGTCATTCTGGAACAACATGTACGTTTGTTTCGGGGCGCCATGGGTACTGAATTTCTGTTTATGGATGACAACGCCCGTCCTCACCGTGCAAACATTGTAGACGAATGCCTTCAATCGGAGGATATCACCCGTATGGATTGGCCATTATACTCACCGGACTTGAGTCCAATAGAGCATGTGTGGGATATGCTTAGCCGACGAATTGCAGCCCGTCAGCCCCCTCCCACCTGTCTACCGGAACTTCGGAGGGCATTGCTTGATGAATGGTGTAATATTCCCCAAGATCAGATTGATAATTTGATACTCAGCATGCGTAGGCGTTGTAAGGCCTGTATTGCATCGTCCGGGAGACATACACCGTATTAACCATCATACTAACCATCTTATACTGTTTTTTGTAAATGGGTTCTTTTTTGAAATTTGCTCCAGGGAGCAAAAATCGCAATTTTTATTAATTATGTCAAACATATAGCATCTTTTTTGCTCTTTACCTTTTGTTTAATAAATAGACTTTACAAATAAGTCAAATTTGTTTTGCTGCTGTCTCTTTCTTTGCCTGAGCTTCATTATCCTTAATTTATGGACATGAGTGTATTAAATACTGTTGAACATTTACAAGCAAAAATTATATCATTTTGCCTACACCATTGCCCAGTGGCGTAACGTACACCCCCGCATTGGGTGTGGGTGGGCATAAAGCCTGACTGACGCCATTAAGAGGTCTCAGGGGTGTGGATTTTGTCTCGAGGGGAGAAAATATAAACAATTTTCAAACAGGTATACTTCCTTTAAATTTAAATTAAACAATTCGAATCTCTTACACATTATTTACAAAGGATTATGGTTTCAAAAAAGTACAAAATGTTTGAAATATAATTATAATTTTAAAAATTATAAGCATATGCAAATAAGAAATAATTTTGTAATAAATATTAAGTAATTCTTGCGTCGCGCACGCTATTTTCTAAAATAGTAGTCTTTGATATATAAAACTTTATAGAATTATAAAATGTATCATACTCTTTAAGTCCTAGTAATTTAAAAATAATATATCTTTTGCATTTCAAAATATTAAAATTTTTAAAAAAAAAATTTTTAAATATAATTTTTTTTATTTTTAAAAAAAATTTAATTTATTATTTTATTTTTTAAATTACTACGGTGTATTAAGGGTACATTTAACTTTATCAATCAACTTATTGCTAATAGTTAAAGCTACTACTTTTGAAAATAGCATGCGCAACGTAAAACTTAATTAATATTTCTTATAGAAATATTTCTTATTTTCACATGCTTACAGTTTTTTAAATTATGATTATATTTCAAACATTTTACACTTTTCTGAGGCCCCATTCCTTTATAAATAATGTGTAAAAGAATCGAATTATTTAATGTTAATTTCAAAGAGTTATATGTATTTGAATATTGTTTATATTTCCAGCCCTCTAGAGAAAGTTAACACCCCTGAGAAAATAGATTTTCTCAAAATTTTCTTTATATTTTTTAAAATCGAATTTTTAAGCAATTTTCCAATTGGCGATCTAACATCATTCAAAATCAAAAACTTTAATAAGATCATTAGTTATCTTTGATCCAAAAATCACATAAAAAAACATTTTCTTTTTATTTGTTGTAATCCTCACGACCAGAGAAATATTTTCTTTAGTGGGTTTTCTTTTTAAACCTAAATTACTAACAGATGAAACAAAAGTCAGACGGAGAATGCTAGATAGATATAAAAATTCGTCACTGTTATTATTACAGTATACTTTACATTTGCTGTAGGGGAAAAAAAAGATATGGTTTGCACTTTTTACAAAGCAACAGAGTAACTTATTGGCATCTTTATTCCCCCCCCCCCCATGTATTTCATTTTCATTTAGCGAAGTCGTAAATAACGTACATCTGTTATGCTTTTTTCAAGTAAAATAGTAGTACGATACTTGGAAAAGCATAGAGAGCATTTTAAATGATTATTTCATCTAGATTTATGAATATTCAATCAAATGAAGCATAACAAGAAGAAAGCATAATGGAATATATCAGTTTTTTATTTCTTTTTTCATAAAAATAATTTTTGCATCAAACAAAAGCATCTTATTAAAAGTTCCAGCATTTATGCTAGAATATAATCAAACTTAGGTCAAATTCATCCCGGGATTCAAGAAACGAAGAATAAGGCAAGTCATACCTTTTTCCTTTCGAAAGAATTTGAAATCGAAAATTATTTTACAGTGTTCGTTCTTATTTAAGTTACCGGGCTATCTGTCGGGGATTCTCCATTTTAATAAATATTATAAATAATTTCTAATGTTATACAGTATTTATTTCGTTTACTCAGACTACAGTTGATTTTGTAATTTAGTAATAATTAGATTTTGTAATTAAGTTGAATATTATAAATATTTTTACGTTATGTGTAAAGGTTGATTATGTTATGGTTTGGCAATCTTTTGTAAATATATATATATATATATATATATACTTGTGCTAGAAAAATTGTGTTCACTCATAACAAATCATACAGAAAAGGTAAAGTTTATAGAAATATAAATTCTTTCTAACAATATTTCATGAATTTGTTTACTGTTTTCTAAATATTGAGCATGCCAGAATAGATTAATTTTGAATTAAAACTACAATAGATAACGTGGGTTTTGTAGCAAAGTACACAAATCGTAGACAAAAAAAGTGTGCATTCAATATTTGAATATTGTTGATTCTTGAAATTTTTTATCAACAGGCTTTATGGGTTAACAGAGTTTTGCATTCAGTTATCAAGTAAAATAACTTAAGAAAGTTGCAACGCAATAATTTTAACGTTTTTGTGAGATACGAAGCAATTCAAGGACATGAAAAATAAAAGGGAGAAAATTAGTATCAGAGGGGTCGTAAAATCAGTGTGAAAATATGGAAAGATGGAAAAAGTCGTCGGGATATTGCCAAATCCGTTTAACGGCAGTATTCATCTATCCAGCGTGTTATTAATATGTTTAAATCTACAAGAGCTTACACATCCAAACCTTGTTCAGCTCGTTCATCTAAACTCACAATCAGAAAGAAACCAAGTATGATATCCTTGGTGAAAAAAAATCCGCTTTTAACTGCAACTCAAATAGAAACAGATATTCATGACAAGTTTAAAAAAACATTTGTGCGGATATTGCTAGAAAAATCTTGAAAAAGGCCGGATACTGTAGTCGACTGGCTTGCAGGAAGTCTTATATTTGAATGACCAACCGGTTGAAACAGATAACTTTTGCAAAAAAGCATATTCATAAGCCTCCGGAGTTCTGGAGGACAGTGATATTCTCCGATGAGAGCAAATTTTGCATCCTTGGCATAAAAGGTCGTTAATTGGTATGAGGAAAACTTTGCACAGAACTTTAAAAAAAAACATTTAGAACCAACGGTAATATACAGCGGCGGGGGTGTCATGGTGTGGAGGTGCATGGCGAGCAATGGTGTTGGAAAGTTGGAGTATAATGAATCAATTATAAAAAAATATGATTATCTCGATGTCCTAAAAAAATTTTTAGGAAAATGCCACCAAATTGGCCTAGGATTGTCTTTTCGTTTCCAACGCGACAACGATCCTAAGCATGCCGCTGAGATTGTGAAGCTTTGGCTCCTGTATAATGCACCAAATCAACTGAACACGCCCCCGCAGTCACCTGGTCTGAATCCTACAGAACACCTATGTGATTTTCTGGAGCGTAGGACTCGTCAACCAAATATATGTCGCAAGGATATGCTGAAAAGTGTTTTTAAGGACGATTTTCTGAAGTATTAACACTGGAAAAACAGGAATAGAATCCATACGGTATTTAGTGAGAGTGTTAATAGGACATCCGAACACAACCTTTGATCTAGCGATTAATGAAAACAACATGCATGAAGGTAGATAAAACTGTTGTTTATAACCGTCAACTAAGTACTTAAAACTAAGGTATCATAGATGTTCTGATTGAGACTACATAAATATATTGAATGTTTAATAGATCTTAAGCGTATATTCAAAACTATCTCAACAAATTTCTTAAATGCATAGACTAATATAAAATTCCAATTGCATACAAAAAAATGTTTGCTTGTGTTATTTAATTTTAATATGAATGAATTAAATATAAGGAATTAAGGTATTTGTTTATATATATATAACAATTTTAAATCTGGATATTATTTTGGGGTACTTACCAGAGTTAACGTTTTTGAATTCTCGGAAGAGTTTTGGGTTATTTTTTATACACAATAAGAAAATTTAAAACCGTAGAGAAGTTTAACTGAAATATATTTTGACATAAAGACGTTAAATTCATTTTGAGAATTTTTTTTTTATTTTTAAAAATATTAACTTGTTTTTTAATTAACTTTGTCTTAAGTAATCTTTTTATTTATAAATTTCTAAATTTAACAATTATTTCAAATAGTAGAAATGCGGGCGAAAATATAAGAAGTTTTTAACACCCTTTTATAAGCTTCACTTGTATGTAACGGAATCTTTGAACAATTTTTACCCACTTTAAAAGTTCAAATTAATTCGAAATTTTGCTCACTTGTCCAGAACCGATGACAATACAATAATTTAATAATTTTGTTCCATTGTCCTGATCAGGATTAACTATTTCCCATTTTTCGAATACCATCCCGTATCTGAAGACTAATTTCAGATTTGGCGATTAAAAGATTAAGTTACAACTTAGTTCGATTAATTATAAAAGAGTGTTTTTTAGGGTTTTTTTTAAAACTATCAATTTATTTGTAGTACTTCTCTCAGCTAGATGTTATTTTTATCAATATATAATTACTTTATATATTATATATACCATAAAGCCCAATAGTGAGGATTTAACCCCTTAGAGTGCGCGATCGAGTTAATTCGTTCACGGTAAAATGTCCAAACTGTACACAAACGAGATAATTCGTGCGGAGTCGTATTTAGTGCTGTAATTTTCACATTCGAATCGAAAAAAGCGATCGCTGTCTGCACTCGAGAGACTAACTGCGATCCGTAATGTCGTAAATTCGTAAACTTGTTGTAATGTCACAAATTTAGGTAAAGTTCATAGAAAATTTAGGTAAATATTAGAAAAAAGTATTCTTTAATTTGAACTAGACATCAGCATTTAAAGCGCATATATATTGTTTAAAAAAATGAGGTGAAAAAAATTTCAATTTCAGAATGAAGTTAGTATAGGAAGACTTATACAAAGTTATCATAACAATACAAATATAAAAAAAATCAATCAGACCAAAATCTTCGGGAATTTTACGACCAACGGAATGTCATTTTTCAATTTTCTTTTGTTCCACCTGTTAAGAATCCCCTAACGAATTCTCTTTGTAACCGCCAGAGGGCGTCTGAACACTATGTAAGTAGATACTTTTGTTTTTGTTTAAAATCACTCTGTACTTGTACGCAGAACGTAGCTCTCCCAACTTGAAGGTGCCAGGCCTAATAACACTAGATAAATAAATTGTTAAGTTTATTGTTAACGATGGCACTTCTTTGATGACTGAATTTAATTGTCTGACCATAATAATAATTTTTTTTACCACCAGCATCATAAAAAGAAGCTCCAACAAGATATCGCGCTATGTGTTGAGTTCAAAATGATAGCAGAGGAAAAAGGAAAAGTAATAAAAGTACAAGTGTAATAATTGCCTTGCTTCCGAATATATCAGACAAAAGAAAATTTTGAATAGTTTTTAAAAATAAATGCTACTACTATTATCATTTCTGTTCAAAAAGTGTAAGATATTTTTACAGATAAAAATATATTTTTTCGAAACAGAAATTAAAAAAGGAAAATAATAAAAATCGATGTAGGTGCAAGATTGCAATATTCGGCTGATATCTGCAATGTAGATCAAAATCCAAAATTAAATAAAAATTTTGAGTTTTTTTTTTTTTTTTTGGGCCAAAACAAAATTCTAAAAAATATGTTTTCTTCAATAAAAAAAAATTATTTTTTGCCAAGTGTGCGTTATAGCTTAATTAGGATTAAACAGGCCCTAGATTATCCGGATGTCACAAAATAACATATAAAATAAGTCTTCGTTCATATCTAAACACTGTACACTAAATAGAATATTTGTTTTGAAATATGTCAAAGCGAAACAGCATAAGAGAGAATTCAAACCAATGCTTATATGTGCGACATACATTACTTAAAAAATCATTATAAACATGAATTCTTTTTACTTGTATTTATAATCTATTTTTTTTTAAATCACTAACCGAAGTAAGCGTCATCTAGCTTAATAAGGGCCGGATTAATGAATGTTTACTTTATATTTATTATTCACATAATATTTAATAGGATTTGCATAATACTCATATTCAAACTGGAATTTATGACCTTGAAGCAAGTCCAAAAGCTAATGTCATTGTCAAGGTTAGCATTCACATTACTTAATACTACAAGTGATGATTCAACATTCTCTCTTGCTTGTATTATTATTATTATTATATCATCCAAATAATTGCTTAAATATGCTGTTTGGTAATGATGGACAATTTTCTCCGGACTACCCACTATCTGCCCTATATTTATGAGAGCCTTACAGTTTTTGTATCCTTTTATATATTTATTTTTTATTATCTCATATTTTCTTTATCGTTGTCCCCCCCCCCCTTTAATTGTAATATAAACATTCCGTTCGTAAAATCAATTTTTTCAATAACCCACTTTTTTAAGCATAAAACGTGTAATGAGAGTTTCATATTGAACAACAATTGACTAACAAAACGTTATATTTGCAAAGAATAGGTTTTGATTTAAACGTGAATTATTTCTCTTAAAGCTTCTGAGGATCAGAAATGAATTGCATAGAAAACCCTTTTTCTTTTGATCTATTGTTTCTAAAAACGCTCTAAAGCAGAGGTTTCCAAACTTATTGTGCCCATGGGCCCCTTTTTATACCAAAATTTTGGCCATGAACCAGGGGCGTAGCTACCGCCGTATCTATGATACGGGACGCCCAAACTACTGGGGCCCCAACATGTGCAAAAACTCGTAAAATGTTAGCAATTGTGAAGAATTAAACGAAATGTTCTTAGCGAATGAAACGAATGAGTGTACAGTATCCATAGAAATTGATCAGTCCATATTACTCAACGAAGACACAATTTTGAATATAGTAATATTTAATAAGACTGAACTTGCCGTCATGCTGCCTACATTCTACAAAACAAGTTACACACTGACGATATTTACATTTTTAGAGACTGAGGTGCGCACAGCAGCGCCCTCGAGTGGTCAATATTTCGGTACAGCAATAGTCCTATTAACAAAGCTCCCATTTTCAGAAATGGCCACCCAAGGAATTTTGATACAGGGTCCACTTGGGAGTAGCTACGTCAGTGTCATGAACCCTCAAGTGAAATAACTCTATTTCAAAGCATACTAGGAAAATTACAAATTTTACTTTGATGTCCTAAATGGCAATTGTTGATGTAAAATAAAGTGTAAATAAAACATTGTGGTATCTGAAGTAGTACTTATTCAAATTATAACTTGTATATAGTTACCGTTAAAGTGTGACAAGTCAGTTTAAGTATATAAAATTGAATTCTACGATTTAGCTAGGTATTCTATAGGACCGGGGGTGGGCATTAAGTCGATCGCGATCGACCAGTGGACAGCCAAGACAATTTGGAGTGAACGCCTGAAGAATAGCCGTTAGTAATTGTATACCGAAATATTCAAGATTGGATGATAGTCCGTGGACTAAGTCTTCTAACTTTAGATGAAAATGTTTTATTTTTTTAAATCTAGTTTGAATTGTGTGATAATAAATGGATCATTAGATATTATTATATTTGTGGCTATTATTATAATGTTTGTATTTTGTTTTTTGCTTTAAACGCGTTTTCAAAAAAGTGAGTTTTTCATTTTATTTACTTAGGCAAGTATGTATTCCGTATTTATTATTAAGTGGCGTGGTGGTCCAGGATCGAGAATGTGGTAGACATTCGATCCTGGATCGAATGTCTTCCACATTCTCACATCCTACCCCAATACGCTGCCAAACATATATATATATATATTCATTTTGTAGATTGTCGGCAGCAAAGAACAGTAAGAAAAAAATTACTGAATTAATAATTAGGATTAATTAATAAAAAATATTAACAAAATACTTAATTAAATTTTAAGAACGACAAACATGGGATTATAATCGATCGGAAAAAAATTATGGGTTATGGAGGAAAATCCGGACTCAAGGATTTCCGCCCCTCCCCCCTTTGAGTGGGTCACTGATACTGGGTGGACCACAACATCTTCAAAAAATTGAAGTACCCTGGAAAAGTCTGCCCACCCCTGCTGTAGAATAATGATTGCATCTTTGTTAAAGTATGAAATACGGCACTCGAAAGTTCTTTGAACCAGTTCTAGCTGCTTTAGGAAGGATTTTTCCGATTAGGAAGTAGAGATGACCGAATAAAACAATTGTACTTTAGATATCAGAGTTCAGTATACGTCAGAGAGAATTAATTTCCATTGAAGAATTTCCAAATATTGACACAACGCTTCGATTTGTTGCAACAACTCAAAGTTGCGGTACTGGACAAGGATTTAAAAAGTGCTCGTGTAAAAAAAATGTGTTATAATAAAAAGTGGGCTCGTTTCAAAATAATAAGCAGTGCAAACCAAAGTATCATCACAGTAATCCTTACTCTCAGGGGCGGATTAAGCGGGTGTCGGACCTGGCAGCCGCCAGGGGCCCCAAGCTTGATGAGTGCAAAGGCCAGCGACAAACCAATCACACCACCTTGGAATGAGAAATGAAAAGAAAACAAAGATACAATGAAACCCCCGCTAGAAATTTATCGAGATGTAAGAGAAATTCTATTGTAGAAAAACTTTTGAAAATATTTTTAACTATACCGATATCGAATGCATCAGGTGAATGATCTTTTTTTAGTTTTAAAACGTGTTAAAAATAATTGAAGAAGTACTATGGGAGAAAAGACAAATTGAACAACATGGCATATTATATACAGAATAAAATGTTTTAGACAAAATAGATATGGTAAAAATAATTGATGAATTTGCGAAAGAGAAATCAAACTGTATAGAAAAACTGTAAGCTCTTAAGTAAGGTTTTTAAATCTTTTTATGTACAGTTCAGATTTTTCCTTTAGCCGATGAGTTTTATTATAGCAATACATTTTATTTTGAGAATTTAAAGTAAGCGACTCTCTTTTCACTATTTCAGGTTTTCGACTCTTAAGGCCATGGGCCTCAAACCTTTTACCGCCAGGGGCCTCCAACTACCTTAATCCGCCTCTGCTTACTCTAATAAATAATGAAAAGTAAAATAAAAGTATCTCATGAAGTTAAAATTAATATTCTCTTACATTTTGTTTGAAAAAAGTTTACACAATGTTTTTATAAACAACAGTTTTTCTTTCCTGCATGTATTTTTGTTTATAATATTTAAATATAATCTATTTTTGTAACATATTATTTTTTCCCGTTTTTGTGTAACTAATGTTAGCAAAATGAGCAATAATAAATTATATAATCTGCTTTCTCTTATTATTTATCAATTATTCAAAAGGGAAAAAATGTATTTTTTGAGAGATTTTAGCCATTTATGATCAATTAATTTACAAAGTATCTTTAAAATTGTTTATTTTTTCACTTTAACGATCTATCCTTAGTTATTTCATAGAATAACTAGGTAAAGTATGAAATTTTTCCTCTGTTATATACTGTAACTGACTTGTCTAGTTATTTCATGAAAAACCTAGATATTCCATGAAAAAACTAATACGCTTTAACGGTAACGCGTATACATTAAAATACATAAGCCCATTTTTTCAATGAAAGGGAAATCAACGAGAGAAATATTTTCATACAATGTACAGAATATTACTGTTTTGTATTCAAAACTGAGGAAAATTTGTTCCATTCACTTCACATATTGGACCATGCACAAATTAAAAAAAACCCTAAACTTTGCGTAGATGTACGACTCTTATACTGCCTTATTTTAGACAAGTTATTGCATGTAGCTGCGATATTAGACTTGCATCGACAGCTGCGTTCGTTATCTGCCTGACTTCTACCGTGCGACTCTTTATTACTTCCTCTTTATGTACCTATCTAAAAAAGTTTGCTCTAAATCTAATTTTTACTCTCAAATTTTTAACGTAAAAATCATTACCAGTTTTTATATGAACGGTTAGGGGGACGTGAAAGGTTTAAGTAAAATATTTGTGACCCTTTTCAATAATTTTTAAAGTTAAAATAAATTAGTAATGATTATTAAGTTTTTAAAAGTTTTAGAGTAAGAAAAATACATAAAATACAAGAAATGACAAACGTCATAGGGTGGATCGCGAGTTAGACTAGGTATGCAGGTTTAAATAGAAATGGAATCTCTCACCACTACATGCAGTAACTTGCAGTGGCGTAATGTACACCCCCTTAACCCCAGCATCGCGAGGGTGGCTGGATTCTAGGGGGCCCAAAGTCTATGTTATACTATGTTTTTGCAATCCTTCGTAATATCCGGCTTGGAGCCCAAAACCTGACTTTTCAGAAGGTGCATTAATATTCACCACGGATAACGTCTAACCATCTAGTCAATAGTTTTGCTTGGTGCATAATCTCGAGTTGTGAAGTAAATGCAGAAAAATTTTCCTTATTTTTAGAACAGAGAGCAATATTGTTCTTTTTATTGTTAGGAAGGTAAATTACGTTGTGTATAGTTGTTCCGAAAACAACTGATATTTTCTAGTACATAAATTTATTAACCAAAATAATACTTTTGCTAAATTTGATTTATAGCCAGGCCTTATATAAAAATGTTATTTTCATTTGTCATTTCCGACATCAAAGTAATTTTATAATTTTTTCAAATTTACATTGAAAAAGTGCTAGTTTTGTTGGAGGTTCATGACCATATTTTCGGTATAAAAAGAGGCCCACAGGCACAGTAAGTTTGAGAACCTCTATTTTATACACTATAGCTGCCATTTTCTCTTATATTAACGCCATTGAGGGAACCCTTACGATTCTGCTAGAAAATCGCTTATCAAGTTTCAGCAATTTGAATTAGCCATACATTTTTTTTACCACTTCCCAAAACTTAGAATGTCCCATGTGTTAAGCCTTTTTCCTTCGATGTTCCGAATTTTTAAATTAATGAATATTAAATTATTGATAAACATTTTGAATCAGTAAACACTTAAAAAAGCATGTTTCATCAACGTCGAGGTGAAAAAAAAGGTATAAATCTAGAATGTTCTTTCAAAATCTGTTAGAAGTTGAGCCCCAAACGAGGAAGGAAACGATAAGCCCTTGATGGCAAGGTTAACCTGCGAATTTTTGCATCTATTGATTTTAATTAATTGGGTGTGTCATTGGATTCGACTCGTAGGTTGAATTATTAAGCAGCTATTTCCGTATACTTTCATAACAGGACTGCTAATTATTGTACGAAGAACGTGGAAAAGTAACGTGCCATTTTCACATTCACACATGTGGACATGGCACTTGTCCGTTATGTAATTCTTACGAAGTCTTTTTGATGATCATAAGCGGTGAAAGTATCCTTGAAGATGACTTATAAAAAAATGATTGGCAATTGCAACTCTAGAAATTTGGTGATAATAACACTTTTTATTTTACTTCATACTGCGTAGATGCAGCTGTACATTTCGTATCGAGATTTTTTTTAATGCATAAGATTCTAGACCTTTAATAGATGTCATTCAAACACCTGCAGGTTTTATGTCTTTGGAATTTCTACTTATATAACCTGTGACCAAATAATTTTTCTGGCTTCGACAATTAAGTCTTAATATACTCCTCATATCCTATAACTCTCTGTCTTTTTATTAGCTTTCGTATCATTCTAAAATGTTGGTGATGAGCTTCCTTTCTTTTAATTCGATATATATTTATGTATGATTAGCTTTTCTTTAAACACTTCTAATTGAACTGTTTACGTACAAGAAGTCAACAAATAAAACTTTTAACTAAATACTACTTCTCCTTAGTTTGTCGTAGAAATTAATAGAGAGTGAACAGCACTTGGAATTCAGAATCCTTTACTTAATTTGTAGTAGAGGTTCAAAAAGAGTGAAATTATGTTTTGTAATTCAGAATCCTCCATCTAGTTTGTCATAGAAATTAAGAGAATGAACATCATTTGGAATTCAGAAGCCTCCATTTAATTTGTCATAGAAGTTTAAAAAGAGTTTACTCCTTTTTGGAATTCAGAATCCTCAACCCAGTTTGTCGTAGAAATCAAGAAAGAATGAACATCAGTTCAAATATGATTAGGAATATTGATACCGGTGTACCGAATACTGGTATTTTAAGCCATTTGTGCAGTTTTGTAGAACCGGTATTCACAAGTTTAAACTTCGTTTTTTCGGTATTTACCAGAAATATTTTGATTTGTCTCCGAAACAGAAAATGTCTTGCGGTATTTACATAATTATAATGATTTTGAAAATGAAAATATAAAACAAGAAAAGAGACCAACCATTCAAATTTGATCAAGTTTATAGTAAAATTTTCTTAAAATTTTTTATCCACAAACCTACCTACACTCATGAGAAATCGGTACGGTTATCACAGATGATGATGCACTCATGTCAACAGTGTAAAGAAATTGTCTCTTGAACAAAAATAAGAATTAACGATCATTAAATAAATAAAATATTCCTTTACTTTTTTTGATTCTTTATATACTATTATAATTTATAAATTACAAATTATTTTTGTGACACTCACTCTCTAATAAAACTGGCAAATAAAACAAATAAACATCCGTGTTTTTTTTTCTTTTTCTAAAACTTCAACTACCGGTAATAAGATATAAAAAATACCAGATACCGGTATTGAACTTTTGGTCCGATAGTGCAATCCCTAAATATGATTGTGAATAAAATGCTCAAAATCAGTTGACGGTTGCCTCTACCCGACGTTCGTCATTAATAACCATCTTTTTACTTTAAGACGATTTTAATTTTAAAAAATGTTTCCTTTAGAGATTTTTACCAAATATTTCTTTTTAACAGTTTTAAAATCCTTTGCTTTAATAAGATTTTAAGTTAATATCAATAATGTACGGTGAACTTCGTTTGTAGAGTGTATTAATTACAAATCATACAACTCAGAAAGAAAATTTTTATCACAATGTGATACAGAAGCACAAAATTAAATAATATCTACTTCCAAATTAGAATATTCAGCAAAAATAAAAAAAATTTTAGAAATTACATTAAGATTTTTTTTATAATCAGTACTATAAAAGATCGAATTTTGTATGTGCTACAAAAGTAACACATAATATACTGCTTAAAAATGAATATAAAATCTTTAAACAATCTTTGGATTACAAAGCTTGAGCGTAATTTTTATAATTTTTGCGTATTTAAATTACGTTTTAATTTAATTTTACGGCACCAAGAAACAAACTAATCCGTCAATTATTCCAATAAATGTTTTTATTTAGAACAGCAAAATTAAAAACATTATATACATTTTATCTTGTTGAGTAGTTCATATACTACTTCGCCAAACGATTATGGATTATTTAATTAGATTTATACTGGTTGAGTAGCTCATATGCTGTTTCACCAAACGATTATGGTTTATTTATTTTTTATTGTAGACGTGCTATTCCAAATTAGTAATCAATTTAAATATCAATAAGAATGAAGCAATGCATTACTTTTTGAATTTTGGTTAAACTTAATTTAGGGTGGCATACCGTTTAAAATAGTTAAAATTGCTTTGAATCTTTTAAAATGTATCCATATTTAAAATCCTCTGCAATTAATGATACAACAGAAAAATTCCTGATATGACTGAACCTTTATTACATTAGCTTGGATTATTAAACAGAATTACATTTTAACAGAAAAAAAGACAAAAGAAACCGTTTTAAAAAAAATTTTAATGGAAATACAGCTAATCGTGAACTCTCACTGTGAATTAATAATTTTGCAATGTAATCTAATGTTCTGTGGGTGTGATAATATTATAATTTATTCTTAAAATGTTTCATGAACATTTTAAAAAACAATTTAAATTTATGAACACTAAAGGTCACAAGGTAATTTATTTAAATTTAAATTTATTGCCCTTTTTTTACTATTTAATGCGAAGGTAACAAAGCACACATATTTGTAATAGACTTTTTCCTTTACAGTTAAGATAAACTTTATAAGGTTCCGTCACTGAGCAACAATACTGATTTCGAATTTTAGAATTCTGATTTCGAATTTCTCTTTATTACTGTATTTTTTTTTCCTTTTCTTTTTCATCAAAAAACCAAAAAAAAAAGTTTATTATTAAAAGGCTTACAATTTTTGAAAGGAGAAATAAAACTGCTATAATGTACTAACATACTTAAATGTGTTTTTTTTTCCATTTGAGTTATTTTGATTTTAGTTTCTTCTAAAAAGTAATGAATGGGAAAGATGACATAATGCAATTCTAACGCATCATTTACTTTGCCTTGTGCAATAAAATATACGAAAAATAATTTCATTTTGTGTTATAATAATGCACATTTCACATTTCAATAATTTTTATTTTTATCAAAAAAGAAGCTAATTATTTTAAATAAGTTGACTATCGCAATCGTGCATCGCCTCTTATTGTTTTTCTTTTAATTGCTATTTCGAAGAAACGTATTTTTATTATTAAAAATATTTATTTATACTTTTTTAACAGAAATTATTATGCTAAAAATATTTACTTAAATAAATTTGTTCGAAAATTACTTTTGTGTGGAATATTTGGAAAAGCAAGGAGCATTACATAACCCAACATTGTAATTATTACGCATATAACGGCTCTATTTATTTTCTTCTTCTATCCCTTTTGGCGCAACACTCAACGCAGTTTCTTGTTGTGCTCCTTTCTTTGGTGTTAGTGAAACAAAACTGAAGAAAATAAAGTTTCATTAGTCGTGGAATTCCAGAAAATTTTTTGGTCAACCCGTTTATATACAGTCGACTCTCGCTAATTCAAACTTTCGATAATACGAACCTCTCGCTAATTCGAATTATATGCTCAGCCCCTAGAAAAACTCTTGATATTTCGAACTAAAACAAAACGTTTTGGTACACTCAATATTTCGAAGTAAAATCTGTGGTTGGCCAGACTACAACACGCAATAATTCGAAGTTATTTTATAAAACTCTCGACAATTCGGACACTTACTACCTAGAGTCCAGTAGCAAACAGATTGCAGCTTACATGTTTTGTGTTGTATTGTCTCTGCATGTCTTCCCTGTAACGTAGACCCTTTGATGACCATCTTTCTGTTACCCCTTCTTTGTGTGTTTACCGGTTCCTCAAACGTAAAAACACTTTCATTGCTTTACTTCTTCAAATGGACAGTTCTGGTCACACCTGCTGCCAGGCTTTCATATCTTTCGATTAAGAAGTTGCCTTGTTACACATGTGTTCAGAATGGATGCTCCGCTATTCTGAAGAAGAGATGCTTAAAATTGTGTTTTTTGGGTCGGACTGAGAGAAAACGATTTATGGCTCATTTTCGTGACTTATATCAAGTGGCACCAAATAAGGAACAGGCCGGACTGGACCCTGCCTTGAAGAATCAATGGTGTTGGGAACAGTGGCTGAGTGAACTGGGTACGAAACGATTTTATATCCAACTAGCCGTTACCCTCCCGCTTCGCTGGGTATTTCATGATGTTTTATAATATATCTGTTTATATTCTGACAGACAGACAAAAATTTTAAAATTGTTTTTTTGTTATGAGTACCGTATATACTTTTAGTGCATTAAGTAAAAGCTGCTAATTTGAAATTACAACAGACACTTCAATTTTATTTATTTGTATAGATGAGGAATGGAGGAGATTTGCTGGGGCGATAAAGAGTCCTTTTCGAGAATTACTATATAAATGTATTATTTTAATACATGGCTTTAAACTTCTGAATAATATTTATACTATGCAGTATTAAAAATATTTTAAAGTAATTTTATATAAATATACAATTGTTGTTTTCTTCCATAGTTTAAAATTTAAATGTGTTAGAAAATTTCGGGAGTTTTTTCTTACTCTTGATAATTCGAAGTTTTTCATTGGTCCCTTCAACTTCGAATTATTGAGAGTCGACTGTATATGTAGTCGACTCTCGATAATTCGAAGTCGGAGGGACCAATGAAAAACTTCGAATTATCAAGAGAGTAGGAGAAATAATTTTTTCTTGAACTTTTTTGCGATATGAAACTAGAGCGGTGCAAGCCCTAGATTCGCAGTAAAATTTTTATTTAACTATAATGAACTTCTATTTCATGTTTTTGTCTTATTTTAATAAATATGTTTAAAAATGTATTTTTCATGTACAATTTTAATTTTTTTGTTTTTGTTGAAGAAATGTTTATATTTTATGCTGTTTATTTTTATGTTAGGTATTGTTTTTAAATGATGCAAAACTCTAGGATGTGATAAAATTGTAAATCTATATTATTAGCCTCTATTATCTAAATCTGCATGCATTATAGCGGGAATCGAATTTTTTCAAAAATATCCTACAGTATGGCATGCTGAATCATGTTGGTAGATTGGTTTGGCACACCACAGAAAAAAAGTTACCGACCCCTGGTCAATGTATTAGATGAAAAATTTATAGAATCATTTTAAAAAGGTAAAATGTAGTTTTTTGATCTTGAGAAATTCTTTTAATATTTCTATACACAACAAAAAACTACAACTTTATATTTAGTTAAATGCAATATATTTTGAAATCTAATACAAAAATATGAAACGTGAACTAATTAGTTTTTCTAGTATTAAATTGCTTCCGAATACCAACGTAAATTAAAATTTTCCTTTTATTCAATCATTTTACATTACTTTGTATGCAGAAACTAGTTAAATCTTTACTGCGTGACTAAACCTTTGCGAGAAAAACAAAATTTTCTCAGTCATATTTTTCTGTTTGCAAAAAATCGTGTCATTCAATAAAAAAAAAGGAAAAATAGTAATAATATAAGAAAGGAAGTTATAACCTGTTTTCCGTGCTGACAGTTAACAGTTTCTGACAGATTAAAAGTTTCACTTTTTGTTCAATAAATCGAATTATATCTGTATCTTTTCTGATCGCATTTTTGATACAGAACTTAACTGCTTCATCATATTTTTCTATACAAAATCAACGAATGAGATGAATTTCAATTAAATTCTAACTATGTGTAAAATTAATTATGTGATGCCCAGAATTTCCTCCTATTAAATTAATTGTTAAAACAAAATACTATTTGAAAACCAAACATTTAAGAGTTATACTGGTGGGAAATAACTTTCATATTCAATTATATATTTTAGAAAGTAAAAATAAAATTAAAAAACAAATTTTCTATATTTTCTTAAGGTTACTAACAACGTACGGAATTGTAGCTTTGCAAAACATCTTAAAGAATTTTTTAAAAATTTAATGTGTCATTTGAATTAGAACATATATATATAATTGTTCTAAGAATATTATTACAATAAAAATTGTTTAAATGCAATTTTTTGGCAAAATATGAAGAAAAAATGACATATTCTTCAGACATTTATCCTGTTATGGAAAATTCTTCTATAATATTTTCCTTATATATATATATATATATATGTATATGTATATATGTAACGCACGGTATAGTTCCAAGACCGAAATGTAGGTGCCGCCATTACAGTATTGTCTTGGACCGGAAGTGTGACTGTACGAAACACTGTAGTACCATCAGAGAGAGTTTGGATCTGGACAAGCGTGCGTTTCCCCATTTTCGATGTCCAATCCTGGACTATGTAAACTTTACTTATTTTCACTTATTTTCTCTAAATGTTTGTCTTGTAATTGTCTAAGTGTCTGTTCTTTGTAACTGTGCTATCTTATGTCATTAAATATATTAATTTACCCCGAGATTCTATTAATTACTTTTGGTTACCCCAAGTAATGACGTAAGCGGCAGTTACAATTGGCGCCCAAACGTCGGCCCGACCCCAGCTCTCTCTCGCTTTCCCCCCCCACAGCCTTAGGGGTGGAAGTGTTTGTCATCCCGACAATAAGAGGATTCGCACCCTACGAATGAATATTTTCATCCAGAAAACCTGTTAACAGATAAGTGTTGTTTATTCTAAATAATCATGCTCTGTTATTTGTGTGTGTGTATAAGATTATTATTATTATTCGTAGTATATATTGTGTGTTACAGGAAAACAACATAATTGAATTTAAAGTTGATAGTCATTTGTCAGTTTTCCTAATCTTTTGAAAACGAAATTTTCATTCTATCGGTTGATCTGATTAAAGCTATTTGAAGGTTAATTATTTATGAGTGCATATTTTCTTCCTAATTAAGAATTTTATGCTAATAACACGTATATGGATTTGTTATCAAGAAATTATTGCAATTCTTATAATAATTTTTTTTCCTGTTCTTTTTATGCCTAACATAAAAATAATTCTTTTGAAAGTATATGATTGATTACGAAGTATTACTATATAACATTTGAAACCTTGTATGTTATTGATAAAGTATTTACATTTCTGTTTTTATTTAAAATTTTTGGAAAATATTTTCAAGTACTTCTACTAAGTGTAAACAAGTTTGTACTATTGATAACTTCAGAGTGAATGAATTAAATTATGAACGGTATTTCTATTTAAACGTATTTGAATTGTTTTATAAATCCATTTCATGTTAACTGCTGAAACTCCTTTTGATTAATAATGAATATTATATAAATATTATTATTTTGGTTTTGATGTACTAAAGTAGAAGATAGTTAATATTGAAGAATTTGTTTTATTTTAATCTCATTAATATTGATTTGTAAATTAATTATCACATTTGAAATTAGAGAATTTTATTGTCATTCATCAAGTGTGCATTATAGTATAGAGTATTTTTTTATATGTAAAGAAATTTTCAGATACATCAGTATTGTTTAACTATAATATTTCCAAAGTGTTTTCTGATCATTTTTATGATATATGTATTTTTTTTTGGCTAAAACTTTGAAAAGTTTTTTACTTTGATTATGTATTAAAAATGATAAAAACGAAAATATTTTTATTTTTCCTTTTTGTGATTCATGAAATTTTTTGAATTGTATATTGTAAGAAAGTAAGATATTATTTTTTTTGTGGCATAATACTGTACTATTATTCTGTTAGTAATATTTTGTCAAATTTAATTTTGGTCTGTTTATATATAAAATTTAAAAATCAAAGTTTAAATTTGTAATTGATTCAATGCGGAAAAATTCGAATCATGTTTCCAACCAGGGGGAGGGCCCCCATCCAATAGCAACGACTTCCATAGAAAAAGTATAGACCAACCTGGTCATGAAAGAAGTGCCGACCCGGCAATCAAAGACTCATGTTATAGAAAAGTGTATAGACCACCCTGGTCTCAGAAGAAGTGCCGCCCAGGCAATCAAAAAATTTCCTATCGTAGGAAAAGTATATAGACCACCCTGGTCTCGTATGAAGTGCCACCCGGCAATAAAAAAATCCTGTTATAGGAAAAGTTTATGGACCCCCTGGTCTCAGAAGAAGTGCCACCCTGGCAATCAAAGTTTCCTATCATAGGAAAAGTGTATGGACCACCCTGGTCTTAGAAGAAGCTCCTCTGAGGAAAAGAGGATGCCCCCCCCAAAAAAAGATTACCTCCTGTTTCCGAGCCGAGACGTCAACGGAACCAGAGGGGGACGCACGGTATAGTTCCAAGACCGAAATGTAGGTGCCGCCATTACAATATGGTTTGGACCGGAAGTGTTACTGTACGAAACACTGTTGTTTAGTCAGAGAGAGTTTGGATCTGGACAAGCGTGCGTTCCCTGTTTCGATGTCCAATCCTGGACTATGTAAACTTTACTTATTTTAACTTATTTTCTCTAAATGTTTATCTTGTAATTGTCTAAGTGTCTGTTCTTTGTAACTGTGCTATCTTATGCCATTAAATATATTAATTTACCCCGAGATTCTATTAATTACTTTTGGTTACCCCAAGTAATGACGTAAGCGGCAGTTACAATTGGCGCCCAACGTGGGGCCGACCCCAGCTCTCTCTCGCTTTTTCCCCCCCACAGCCTTAGGGGTGGAAGTGTTTGTCATCCTTACAATAAGAGGATTCGCACCCTGCGAATGAATATTTTCATCCAGAAAACCTGTTAACAGATAAGTGTGCTTATTCTAAATAATCATGCTCTGTTATTTTTGTGTGTGTATATGATTATTATTATTATTCGTAGTATATATTGTGTGTTACAGGAAAACAACATAATTGAATTTAAAGTTGATAGTCATTTGTCAGTTTTCCTAATCTTTTGAAAACGAAATTTTCATTCTATCGGTTGATCTGATTAAAGCTATTTGAAGGTTAATTATTTATGAGTGCATATTTTCTTCCTAATTAAGAATTTTATGCTAATAACACGTATATGGTTTTGTTATCAAGGAATTATTGCAATTCTTATAATAATTTTTTTTCTGTTCTTTTTATGCCTAACATAAAAATAATTCTTTTGAAAGTATATGATTGATTACGAAGTATTACTATATAACATTTGAAAACTTGTATGTTATTGATAAAGTATTTACATTTCTGTTTTTATTTAAAATTTTTGGAAAATATTTTCAAGTACTTCTACTAAGTGTAAACAAGTTTGTACTATTGATAACTTCAGAGTGAATGAATTAAATTATGAACGGTATTTCTATTTAAACGTATTTGAATTGTTTTATAAATCCCTTTCATGTTAACTGCTGAAACTCCTTTTGATTAATAATGAATATTATATAAATATTATTATTTTGGTTTTGATGTACTAAAGTAGAAGATAGTTAATATTGAAGAATTTGTTTTATTTTAATCTCATTAATATTGATTTGTAAATTAATTATCACATTTGAAATTAGAGAATTTTATTGTCATTCATCAAGTGTGCATTATAGTGTAGAGTATTTTTTTATATGTAAAGAAATTTTCAGATACATCAGTATTGTTTAACTATAATAATTCCAAAGTGTTTTCTGATCATTTTTATGATATATGTATTTTTTTTGGCTAAAACTTTGAAAAGTTTTTTACTTTGATTATGTATTAAAAATGATAAAAACGAAAATATTTTTATTTTTCCTTTTTGTGATTCATGAAATTTTTTGAATTGTATATTGTAAGAAAGTAAGATATTATTTTTTTTGTGGCATAATACTGTACTATTATTCTGTTAGTAATATTTTGTCAAATTTAATTTTGGTCTGTTTATATATAAAATTTAAAAATCAAAGTTTAAATTTGTAATTGATTCAATGCGGAAAAATTCGAATCATGTTTCCAACCAGGGGGAGGGCCCCCATCCAATAGCAACGACTTCCATAGAAAAAGTATAGACCACCCTGGTCATGAAAGAAGTGCCACCCCGGCAATCAAAGACTCATGTTATAGAAAAGTGTATAGACCACCCTGGTCTCAGAAGAAGTGCCGCCCTGGCAATCAAAAAAATCCTGTTACAGGAAAAGTTTATAGACCACCCTGGACTCGGAAGAAGTGCCACCCTGGCAATCAAAGATTCCTATCATAGGAAAAGTATATAGACCATACTGGTTTCGTATGAAGTGCCACCCGAAAATAAAAAAATCCTTTTATAGGAAAAGTTTATAGACCACCCTGGTTCCGGAAGAAGTGCCACCCTGGCAATCAAAGATTCCTATCATAGGAAAAGTATATAGACCACCCGGGTCTCGTATGAAGTGCCACCCGGCAATAAAAAATCCTGTTATAGGAAAAGTTTATGGACCCCCTGGTCTCAGAAGAAGTGCCACCCTGGCAATCAAAAAAATCCTGTTACAGGAAAAGTTTATAGACCACCCTGGACTCGGAAGAAGTGCCACCCTGGCAATCAAAGATTCCTATCATAGGAAAAGTATATAGACCACCCTGGTTTCGTATGAAGTGCCACCCGACAATAAAAAAATCCTTTTATAGGAAAAGTTTATAGACCACCCTGGTTCCGGAAGAAGTGCCACCCTGGCAATCAAAGTTTCCTATCATAGGAAAAGTGTATGGACCACCCTGGTCTTAGAAGAAGCTCCTCTGAGGAAAAGAGGATGCCCCCCCAAAAAAAGATTACCTCCTGTTTCCGAGCCGAGACGTCAACGGAACCAGAGGGGGACGCACGGTATAGTTCCAAGACCGAAATGTAGGTGCCGCCATTACAATATGGTTTGGACCGGAAGTGTTACTGTACGAAACACTGTTGTTTAGTCAGAGATAGTTTGGATCTGGACAAGCGTGCGTTCCCTGTTTCGATGTCCAATCCTGGACTATGTAAACTTTACTTATTTTAACTTATTTTCTCTAAATGTTTATCTTGTAATTGTCTAAGTGTCTGTTCTTTGTAACTGTGCTATCTTATGCCATTAAATATATTAATTTACCCCGAGATTCTATTAATTACTTTTGGTTACCCCAAGTAATGACGTAAGCGGCAGTTACAATTGGCGCCCAACGTGGGGCCGACCCCAGCTCTCTCTCGCTTCCCCCCCCCACAGCCTTAGGGGTGGAAGTGTTTGTCATCCTTACAATAAGAGGATTCGCACCCTGCGAATGAATATTTTCATCCAGAAAACCTGTTAACAGATAAGTGTTGTTATTCTAAATAATCATGCTCTGTTATTTGTGTGTGTGTATAAGATTATTATTATTATTCGTAGTATATATTGTGTGTTACAGGAAAACAACATAATTGAATTTAAAGTTGATAGTCATTTGTCAGTTTTCCTAATCTTTTGAAAACGAAATTTTCATTCTATCAGTTGATCTGATTAAAGCTATTTGAAGGTTAATTATTTATGAGTGCATATTTTCTTCCTAATTAAGAATTTTATGCTAATAACACGTATATGGTTTTGTTATCAAGGAATTATTGCAATTCTTATAATAATTTTTTTTCTGTTCTTTTTATGCCTAACATAAAAATAATTCTTTTGAAAGTATATGATTGATTACGAAGTATTACTATATAACATTTGAAAACTTGTATGTTATTGATAAAGTATTTACATTTCTGTTCTTATTTAAAATTTTTGGAAAATATTTTCAAGTACTTCTACTAAGTGTAAACAAGTTTGTACTATTGATAACTTCAGAGTGAATGAATTAAATTATGAACGGTATTTCTATTTAAACGTATTTGAATTGTTTTATAAATCCCTTTCATGTTAACTGCTGAAACTCCTTTTGATTAATAATGAATATTATATAAATATTATTATTTTGGTTTTGATGTACTAAAGTAGAAGATAGTTAATATTGAAGAATTTGTTTTATTTTAATCTCATTAATATTGATTTGTAAATTAATTATCACATTTGAAGTTAGAGAATTTTATTGTCATTCATCAAGTGTGCATTATAGTGTAGAGTATTTTTTTATATGTAAAGAAATTTTCAGATACATCAGTATTGTTTAACTATAATAATTCCAAAGTGTTTTCTGATCATTTTTATGATATATGTATTTTTTTTGGCTAAAACTTTGAAAAGTTTTTTACTTTGATTATGTATTAAAAATGATAAAAACGAAAATATTTTTATTTTTCCTTTTTGTGATTCATGAAATTTTTTGAATTGTATATTGTAAGAAAGTAAGATATTATTTTTTTTTGTGGCATAATACTGTACTATTATTCTGTTAGTAATATTTTGTCAAATTTAATTTTGGTCTGTTTATATATAAAATTTAAAAATCAAAGTTTAAATTTGTAATTGATTCAATGCGGAAAAATTCGAATCATGTTTCCAACCAGGGGGAGGGCCCCCATCCAATAGCAACGACTTCCATAGAAAAAGTATAGACCACCCTGGTCATGAAAGAAGTGCCACCCCGGCAATCAAAGACTCATGTTATAGAAAAGTGTATAGACCACCCTGGTCTCAGAAGAAGTGCCGCCCTGGCAATCAAAAAAATCCTGTTACAGGAAAAGTTTATAGACCACCCTGGACTCGGAAGAAGTGCCACCCTGGCAATCAAAGATTCCTATCATAGGAAAAGTATATAGACCATACTGGTTTCGTATGAAGTGCCACCCGAAATAAAAAAATCTTTATAGGAAAAGTTTATAGACCACCCTGGTTCCGGAAGAAGTGCCACCCTGGCAATCAAAGATTCCTATCATAGGAAAAGTATATAGACCACCCGGTCTCGTATGAAGTGACCCGCAATAAAAAAATCCTGTTATAGGAAAAGTTTATGGACCCCCCTGGTCTCAGAAGAAGTGCCACCCTGGCAATCAAAGTTTCCTATCATAGGAAAAGTGTATGGACCACCCTGGTCTTAGAAGAAGCTCCTCTGAGGAAAAGAGGATGCCCCCCCAAAAAAAGATTACCTCCTGTTTCCGAGCCGAGACGTCAACGGAACCAGAGGGGGACGCACGGTATAGTTCCAAGACCGAAATGTAGGTGCCGCCATTACAATATGGTTTGGACCGGAAGTGTTACTGTACGAAACACTGTTGTTTAGTCAGAGATAGTTTGGATCTGGACAAGCGTGCGTTCCCTGTTTCGATGTCCAATCCTGGACTATGTAAACTTTACTTATTTTAACTTATTTTCTCTAAATGTTTATCTTGTAATTGTCTAAGTGTCTGTTCTTTGTAACTGTGCTATCTTATGCCATTAAATATATTAATTTACCCCGAGATTCTATTAATTACTTTTGGTTACCCCAAGTAATGACGTAAGCGGCAGTTACAATTGGCGCCCAACGTGGGGCCGACCCCAGCTCTCTCTCGCTTTTCCCCCCCCACAGCCTTAGGGGTGGAAGTGTTTGTCATCCTTACAATAAGAGGATTCGCACCCTGCGAATGAATATTTTCATCCAGAAAACCTGTTAACAGATAAGTGTTGTTATTCTAAATAATCATGCTCTGTTATTTGTGTGTGTGTATAAGATTATTATTATTATTCGTAGTATATATTGTGTGTTACAGGAAAACAACATAATTGAATTTAAAGTTGATAGTCATTTGTCAGTTTTCCTAATCTTTTGAAAACGAAATTTTCATTCTATCGGTTGATCTGATTAAAGCTATTTGAAGGTTAATTATTTATGAGTGCATATTTTCTTCCTAATTAAGAATTTTATGCTAATAACACGTATATGGTTTTGTTATCAAGGAATTATTGCAATTCTTATAATAATTTTTTTTCTGTTCTTTTTATGCCTAACATAAAAATAATTCTTTTGAAAGTATATGATTGATTACGAAGTATTACTATATAACATTTGAAAACTTGTATGTTATTGATAAAGTATTTACATTTCTGTTTTTATTTAAAATTTTTGGAAAATATTTTCAAGTACTTCTACTAAGTGTAAACAAGTTTGTACTATTGATAACTTCAGAGTGAATGAATTAAATTATGAACGGTATTTCTATTTAAACGTATTTGAATTGTTTTATAAATCCCTTTCATGTTAACTGCTGAAACTCCTTTTGATTAATAATGAATATTATATAAATATTATTATTTTGGTTTTGATGTACTAAAGTAGAAGATAGTTAATATTGAAGAATTTGTTTTATTTTAATCTCATTAATATTGATTTGTAAATTAATTATCACATTTGAAATTAGAGAATTTTATTGTCATTCATCAAGTGTGCATTATAGTGTAGAGTATTTTTTTATATGTAAAGAAATTTTCAGATACATCAGTATTGTTTAACTATAATAATTCCAAAGTGTTTTCTGATCATTTTTATGATATATGTATTTTTTTTGGCTAAAACTTTGAAAAGTTTTTTACTTTGATTATGTATTAAAAATGATAAAAACGAAAATATTTTTATTTTTCCTTTTTGTGATTCATGAAATTTTTTGAATTGTATATTGTAAGAAAGTAAGATATTATTTTTTTTGTGGCATAATACTGTACTATTATTCTGTTAGTAATATTTTGTCAAATTTAATTTTGGTCTGTTTATATATAAAATTTAAAAATCAAAGTTTAAATTTGTAATTGATTCAATGCGGAAAAATTCGAATCATGTTTCCAACCAGGGGGAGGGCCCCCATCCAATAGCAACGACTTCCATAGAAAAAGTATAGACCACCCTGGTCATGAAAGAAGTGCCACCCCGGCAATCAAAGACTCATGTTATAGAAAAGTGTATAGACCACCCTGGTCTCAGAAGAAGTGCCGCCCTGGCAATCAAAAAAATCCTGTTACAGGAAAAGTTTATAGACCACCCTGGACTCGGAAGAAGTGCCACCCTGGCAATCAAAGATTCCTATCATAGGAAAAGTATATAGACCATACTGGTTTCGTATGAAGTGCCACCCGAAAATAAAAAAATCCTTTTATAGGAAAAGTTTATAGACCACCCTGGTTCCGGAAGAAGTGCCACCCTGGCAATCAAAGATTCCTATCATAGGAAAAGTATATAGACCACCCGGGTCTCGTATGAAGTGCCACCCGGCAATAAAAAAATCCTGTTATAGGAAAAGTTTATGGACCCCCCTGGTCTCAGAAGAAGTGCCACCCTGGCAATCAAAAATCCTGTTAAGGAAAAATAAAAAAAAAAAAAAAAAAAAAAAAAAAAAAAAAAAAAAAAAAAAAAAACACCCTGGTCCGAAGAAGTGCCACCTGGCAATCAAAGTTTCCTATCATAGGAAAAGTGTATGGACCACCCTGGTCTTAGAAGAAGCTCCTCTGAGGAAAAGAGGATGCCCCCCAAAAAAAGATTACCTCCTGTTTCCGAGCCGAGACGTCAACGGAACCAGAGGGGGACGCACGGTATAGTTCCAAGACCGAAATGTAGGTGCCGCCATTACAATATGGTTTGGACCGGATTTGTTACTGTACGAAACACTGTTGTTTAGTCAGAGATAGTTTGGATATGGACAAGCGTGCGTTCCCTGTTTCGATGTCCAATCCTGGACTATGTAAACTTTACTTATTTTAACTTATTTTCTCTAAATGTTTATCTTGTAATTGTCTAAGTGTCTGTTCTTTGTAACTGTGCTATCTTATGCCATTAAATATATTAATTTACCCCGAGATTCTATTAATTACTTTTGGTTACCCCAAGTAATGACGTAAGCGGCAGTTACAATTGGCGCCCAACGTGGGGCCGACCCCAGCTCTCTCTCGCTTCCCCCCCCCCACAGCCTTAGGGGTGGAAGTGTTTGTCATCCTTACAATAAGAGGATTCGCACCCTGCGAATGAATATTTTCATCCAGAAAACCTGTTAACAGATAAGTGTTGTTATTCTAAATAATCATGCTCTGTTATTTGTGTGTGTGTATAAGATTATTATTATTATTCGTAGTATATATTGTGTGTTACAGGAAAACAACATAATTGAATTTAAAGTTGATAGTCATTTGTCAGTTTTCCTAATCTTTTGAAAACGAAATTTTCATTCTATCGGTTGATCTGATTAAAGCTATTTGAAGGTTAATTATTTATGAGTGCATATTTTCTTCCTAATTAAGAATTTTATGCTAATAACACGTATATGGTTTTGTTATCAAGGAATTATTGCAATTCTTATAATAATTTTTTTTCTGTTCTTTTTATGCCTAACATAAAAATAATTCTTTTGAAAGTATATGATTGATTACGAAGTATTACTATATAACATTTGAAAACTTGTATGTTATTGATAAAGTATTTACATTTCTGTTTTTATTTAAAATTTTTGGAAAATATTTTCAAGTACTTCTACTAAGTGTAAACAAGTTTGTACTATTGATAACTTCAGAGTGAATGAATTAAATTATGAACGGTATTTCTATTTAAACGTATTTGAATTGTTTTATAAATCCCTTTCATGTTAACTGCTGAAACTCCTTTTGATTAATAATGAATATTATATAAATATTATTATTTTGGTTTTGATGTACTAAAGTAGAAGATAGTTAATATTGAAGAATTTGTTTTATTTTAATCTCATTAATATTGATTTGTAAATTAATTATCACATTTGAAATTAGAGAATTTTATTGTCATTCATCAAGTGTGCATTATAGTGTAGAGTATTTTTTTATATGTAAAGAAATTTACAGATACATCAGTATTGTTTAACTATAATATTTCCAAAGTGTTTTCTGATCATTTTTATGATATATGTATTTTTTTTGGCTAAAACTTTGAAAAGTTTTTTACTTTGATTATGTATTAAAAATGATAAAAACGAAAATATTTTTATTTTTCCTTTTTGTGATTCATGAAATTTTTTGAATTGTATATTGTAAGAAAGTAAGATATTATTTTTTTTGTGGCATAATACTGTACTATTATTCTGTTAGTAATATTTTGTCAAATTTAATTTTGGTCTGTTTATATATAAATTTAAAAATCAAAGTTTAAATTTGTAATTGATTCAATGCGGAAAAATTCGAATCATGTTTCCAACCAGGGGGAGGGCCCCCATCCAATAGCAACGACTTCCATAGAAAAAGTATAGACCACCCTGGTCATGAAAGAAGTGCCACCCCGGCAATCAAAGACTCATGTTATAGAAAAGTGTATAGACCACCCTGGTCTCAGAAGAAGTGCCCGCCCTGGCAATCAAAAAATCTGTTACATGAAAAGTTATAGACACCCTGGTCTCGAAGAAGTGCCACCCTGGCAATCAAAAATTCCTATCATAGGAAAAGTATATAGACCACCCTGGTTTCGTATGAAGTGCCACCGACAATAAAAAATCCTTTATAGGAAAAGTTTATAGACCACCCTGGTTCCGAAGAAGTGCCACCCTGGCAATCAAAGATTCCTATCATAGGAAAGTATATAGACCACCCTGGTCTCGTATGAAGTGCCACCCGGCAATAAAAAAA